>VZTV01073514.1:0-17344 GCA_013400875.1 Anhinga rufa | reverse complement strand
TTGCTTGTACCAGAAGAACTTGTATTATGGCAGAGGAAAAGGGGATAAAACATAGATGCCCTTGCTGATAATCTCCGTGGAGGAGATACAAACAACTGCCATCTTCCACCAAAGCTGCTTGCTTGTCATAAGAGAACCATGTTTGTGAGAAGTTTTCTTGGTCATGGCTTACCTTATACTTAAGTTGTAGATCGAGGAGTTCAGTTCCCAGAGCTGTCAGCCTGACAAGTATTACGGTGTCTCATATCCACTGAGCTGCATGTGATATCTGCTTGATGGTATTAGCTCTACAAAGCTCTCATGTTCCAGTTTGACTCAGATCTCAGCTTAAGTGCTTGCCATGGAGTGAGATCTTAGGAAGATTATCTTCTGCTCTGTGAGCTCATTTCATTTGGTATCATCTGGAGAACCTGAGAGACACTGGAGTTCTGTCTTGGACTTTGGCAGTAGAATGTTTCCAGCTGTCAGTCCCAGCATTAGAGTTCACTTATGCTGTTTACGCTAAAGAAAAAAAGAAAATCTGATTTTCTGGAGACTTCAATTACTTGCCTTTTAAGAAAGTTGGGAATCTTCTTGTTATCAAATTTAAAAGTTGTGTACTTCTATGGCTCAGTCAGCCTGTGCTTTGGTGCTTCTTTAACTGGACATTTTAAGTAAGATAAATGAGAGGATAAAAGGTTGTAAACAACCATAACGCACAAACTATAAAACAACCAAGTGATAACAGTATTTATGAAGGGGCAGGTATACAAAGAAGGCAGGTATTTACTGTAAAGTTAAGAGGCAGGGTGATGGAAAAAAATCCTCCTTTCTTCAAGAAAAATATGTTAACTTTATGTTTTCCCAGTCCCTTTATTATCAAGGGAAGTGTGGTATATGTTTTCCTCTGATGCCAAATACTGCTCTGAAGTCCTAGTGAGACTCCATGAGTATAGTCAGGAAAGAGATTTTCCTTCCTATTTTATGAGTAAGTTAGAAAAATACAAAGCAGAAGAAATGTAGCTTTTTGCCAGCCAGGTGGAAGGATACACCTCCCCCCAAGTTGTAGTGTCTTTGAAAGAAACCGTTGCTTAGTGTATATATTATTTGTCACGACTAGTCTGAATTCCTAGGCTTTTTATGAGAAGTGATAGTGATAGCATGCTAGGGATATTTTACTGAGCTTCAGAGAAATCAGTCAAAGAGAGAAAAGAGGGTGAGGAAAGCTGAACACCGATCAGACTTTCTACCTGACAGCTGCTGCATATTAGAACAAAGGTGTTATTTATGTGCAGAAACTGTAGTCCACCTCAGTAATCGAAACCATTTCTAACACCACAGTGAAAACAAAGCCCATAGAATTGCCTGCTGGCTTTTCCCAGTTTTCCATAAGATTTCATTATCCCTTCTCAATTGACAGGAAACAGGAGCCCTTCAAACTTTTTATCTTTTCGTTATCCTACAAAATGTCTATGCCCTGTGGTGAGGAACTCTGCATCCACCCTCACACAACCTCCATTGTATTCATTTCTGAAGAATCACAAAATCTTAGGTGTGTGGATGGCATCTCATCTTTTCTCCACATTAATTTCTTTTGTTCAGGTGCTGTATAACACAGACACCTCTGGAGCTGATAGCTCCTGATGTGTGTTTTGCTGTGTGAGTTGATCTGAAGAGATCCTGACCTGACCCAGATAATCCTCTTACTGATTCTTCTGAACTGGTTCTGTTGACAGCCAGCTTGTTTCAGCAGCACTTTTATTTCTAACCTTAAGTGTCGTATCAGTTCTGTATATTATCTGCAGTTTTATTCATTGCAGAATTATACCTCCCAGATATTTTGCATTCAGAGTAAATTGTATTTTTACAAAACATGAGCTTTTCTTTTAAAATATAATGTGGTGACCATCCTTGATATAGGGTTTTTCTAAATTCAGTGTTGAATACTTCTGCTCTTACATTCAAAGTTAGTAGGGTGCAAGTACAGTAGCAGTTATCAGACCACAAATATATCTACAGAGCCCCCTCTGTAATCTATAAAGTCCTAAGGGAAGACAGAAGAAGTAACTGACAGTGAAGTAAGCAAAGATCACAATCACTAAATCAACTTCCTTTTTTTAGGGTGTCTGGCTTTCCTTGAGCTTGTCATGGGGGTGGTTTTTCAGCAGACTGTATTTCCATGCACTACACTTCACCAAGGAGTGTCAGAACTGATCAAGTAATAATAGCAATTCACTTTGAGTTGCCCATTGGAAACAAGCACTTATGCTTCTTTGCTACTGAAGCAAAAAGAGAACAAAATCACAAATGCAGGCAGATTCTCAGAGCTGTTCAAAGCAGCCTTGACCATCCAGTCTGTCTCTTTGGTTTCACTGTGAGGATGTTATGGGCTACTTATGCCTCGCTAGAGCCACATCTACAAGTCTCCAGCTGTTCAATGACCCAGTCATATCACAGAAAGCCATCAGGCTCATCAGGCATGATGTACCCTTGGTATATATGTACTGGCTGCTCCAAATCATATGCTTGTGATTCATGTGCCTGGAAATGGCCTCCAGGAAGATTCGCCTCTTAATTTTCCTGTAGACAGATATTAAGTGAACTGTCTACCCATTTTTTTTTCTTGCTCTTTGAAGATGTATGTGACATTTGCTTTTTTTTCAGTCACTGGGGATTTCACCTGATTTCCATGACCTTGCAGTGGTGATTCAGAGTGGCCTTACAATAGCATACGGCAGCTCTTGCAGTACCCACAAACAGATCCCATCCAGTCCTATGGGCTTGTTTACATCCGCTTTCCTTAAGTGATCCCTAATTTAGTTCAAAAGGCCAGAGACAGCTGCGTATCAGGGAAGTATCTTGACACTTGTATCTTAATATGAGAGCATTTACACCATTTTCATTACTCTTGGGGATTGTAAAAGCATCTGTAAATCAAAACCAGTTTAATGAGTGACTGAAAGGGAGGCAAACTGGGCTATGACAATATTGCTCCACCATCTTTAGGTTAAATCAGACTGCATTTAGCATGGCAGGGATTTAATCTCTTATAAATTTCAGAATTTGTTTTTTAAAATTTGAATCTTACTTTTGGCAGCTGTAATTAAACAAAACAATTATGCCTGACTTTGAGTTATTCAGTAACTGTCATACATTAAATCTGATCAGAAAACAACTGTCTTTCAATACAGAAGATGACAGACACTCATGAATGTTCCCTCCTTCTAAGAAATTTCTTGTCCTAGCTCACATCCCAGTGCAATGAATAAAAATAAGAGAAAATTCCATTAATTCCAGCATAAAGTGGTAGGTCATCCTTCAGGGGGCAGCATTNAGCACAGTATTGCTAGCTGTTTGAGGGAGGTGATTGTCCCACTCACACCGCACTGGTGGGGCCCCACCTTGAGTACTGTGTGCAGTTTTAGGCACCACGGTATAAGAAGGACAGCAAACTATTAGAGTGTCTCCAGAGGAGGGTGACCAAGATGGTGAAAGGCCTCAAGGGCAAGACTTATGGGGGATGACTGAGGTCACTTGGTCAGTTCAGCTTGGAGAAGAGAAGGCTGAGGGGTGCCCTCATTGCAGTCTACAGATTCCTCAAGAGGAGCAGTAGAGGGGGAAGTGCTGATCTCCTCTCTCTGGTGACCAGAGATAGGACACAAGGAAATGGAATGAAGCTGCGTCAGGGGAAGTTCACATTGGACACTAGGAAAAGGTTCTTCACTGAGAGGGGGGCTGGTCACTGGAACAGGCTCCCTGGGGAAGCGATCATGGCACCAAGTCTGTCAGAGTTCAAGGAGCATCTATCTGGGCAATGCTCTTAGTCATATGATTTAATTTTAGGTAGTCCTGAAAGGGGCAGGGAGTTGGAGTTGATGATCCTTATGGGTCCCTTCTAACTTGAGATATTCTGTGATTCTATGAGCCTAACTGAGTCAAAATAAGAAGCAAAATCTTCTAGGCAGACAGATTTCCACGGGACATGATTGATATCCAGTTACTGAGATCTAGAGAAACTTAACTAGCAGTGCCTCTGAGCTCACGTATTAGGAGCTACAGAAAAGCAGAGAATTGGTCCTATGAGGTGCTGAGTTCCTTCAAATCTATTGGGTGTCAATGGGAGTTGGGTGTTACAGAGAACCCTCTATGACTGAGCCTGCAGGAGTCACACTGAGAACCCACAGGGTTTGAAAGTTTACTAGTGTGCATCAGGAGAGAGATTGCAGACAGGCTAGACTGGATAGGCATTATGGTCCTTCAGTTTAAATAATCACTGTTCTCTTCTCTCTTTAGACTCCTGCTCTCCCTCCACATGTGGCCATCACTGACAACATTCATGAAGAGCAAGATTGCCTTTCTATAGCTTTGTCTCCATCACCTGGCCATAATGCAAGCTGGAATAATGCAGCCTCATACAGCTCTGGCCTCAGAGGTAAGCTTTAGATTGGAAGAAAAAGCTGCGTATAGCTTTTGCTCATCTGATAGTATATCAGCAAGTGGTTAGCATAGCAGGTGCTTGAACCTCTTCTATTTCTTCTAATTTCTTTTTCTTGTTTATTGCTCATGGCTTACAGTCTGAATGTTGGAAAGGAAATCCAAAATGGAAAAGGTGAGTTCAGGATTGAACCTCCTTCCTCCTACACCTTAGAAGTGAAACCCTGAAAAAAATCCCTTCTTAGTTACACAGAGAATATAATTTTCTGACTCAGGATGGTTATTACAGTTTACTTGAAAATGCTCATAAGCCAGACCAAACAGTTCAGACTATTTCAGCATAAAAGCTGGAATCTGCTAAAATTCATCTGGCTTCATGGTTTCTTAGAGACAAGCAATTCTAAGGACAATTTATAAATGTTTCCAAATGAGGGCAAATACTGACATCTGGAGGCAGGATAATGTAATACTTTAGAGTGGCTCATGCAGGTGTGAACACTGAATGCACGCCAAAAGGAGCTTCAGGAATGGCTTCTAAGGAACCTGTTTACATATTTACACCAGTAATACAGGTAAATATTAGCATAAAAGAACAACAACAACAACAACAAAAAAAAGGCATAAGAAACAAAACCAGAAGAGAATAATATAGTTTTGAAATAAGGTGGCATGGATCCTTTAGAGGTCTGTATTTCATGGAGATGGCAAATATTAACAAGCATCAGCTGCAACTTCAATGCTCCTTCTTATACATGGAACATTTTCCTATTCCACCTCAAATCAAGGCCACCAAGTGCTTCAAAGCCCTTCTCATCATTTCTACACCTGTGATGTCTGAAGCAAAAAACCAACTATTTAACCGAGTGTTATTAGAGAGAAATTGTGTGAGTAGTTTTATTATTGTCTATTACATAAGGAAACTTTACTGGAATGTTAGGAAATAGAAACTTACAAATGTTTTAATTCACAATATTTTGTTCATAACAGATAATATGTTTTTCCCCACGGGACTGCATTTCTTTCTTAGAGTCTGGCCCAAAACATTATTATTACTTATTCTTCAAATTCTGGTTTAAAAACAGAGCTATATATTCCTCATCTGTTTAATACAAAAAAAAATCTTAAAAGTTAATGAATTTAATTTCCCAGTACCATGACAGGAATATGTTGCATTAATCCTATTTTACAGGCAATGGGCTAAAGCAGATTGAGGGTAATACTGATGATCTCTTAATTCTGGTGCCCAGCTTTAGACAAACAGGAATTGTTTTTAAAATTCCTTGAAGCTAATATTATATAACACTTTATATGTTCAAAGCACTGGCATATTCTAGGGTATAAAGAAAACCTTTTCACCATGAGGACAGTCAGGCAATGGGACAGGTTGCCAAGAGATGCTGTGCAGTCTCTCTCTCCTTGGGGTTATTTAAAACTTGTTGTCTCTCTCTCATAGCTGAGCCTGCTTTGAGCAGGAGGTCAGACAAGGGACCTCCTGAGGTCCCTTCCAGCCTGAATTGCTCTGTGATTCTGTAACTGAGCAATCAGGGAATTCACACAACAATATTCAAAGTTATGAGGAGCATGGGACTAGGGACCACTTACAGAAAACTTCATTTAATTGATTAGCTCAGCACCACTCTGGGACAGAGATAAGACACTCAGCTACTTAAGTCATCACACCATTTTATATCATTCTGTAACATGAGGCAAGAATAATCTAGACAATTACCTTTTAACCTGAAATTCAATCAGCCTGGGAGGCTGTAAAATATGAGAAATATTGGACCATAGTCCTTAAAGACACTTCATTTAAAAAAATACTTTTGTCCACAGAAACAAGGCTAAAAATATAGTACCTAATGAGCATTCATTGCTTTGCCTTAGGTTTAGATGTTTATAAATTAAAGCCTCTGTGGGCTTGTTGGTCTGCAGAGATTTTCCTAAAATATTGAGCAGTCCTTGCCTTACAGAAAAAGGAAGGGAAGACTGATCTAAGCAACAGCTTGTTCTTCCTGTTATCGTAAAGGGCCTGAATGATGATGCCATGGACATCACTCAGAAGTAAATGTGTAATCCTGTAATTAATGACTATGTCATAATGCTTCAGTGCTGGCATTTCTTAACTTCCAAGTGCCTCATTTTATACTATTAGTAATATTTTGTTCTGACAGAAATGCTATCATGTAGGATGAGTGTAAATGTTGGAGCTATTAAACTCACTGCAAAGACCTTAAGGGATTTCCTCTTCCCTGCCTTTTCTCACCAGACTCTTCATCTTAATAGCATTTGACTTGTATGTTTCTGGTCTCAGTGGTCTGTCTGCATGAATCCAGCCCCTACAGACATGAGCTGTGCTCAGTCTCTGTCTGCCCTGCCAAGGAAAGGGATTTCTCCAATAACCCTTGCTGACACTGGGCTGTGTGGATGGTGCAAGCTCTCATTGCTAACAAGCAAGCAAGACCTATGGATCTGATGCCAAAGGCTTTCCAGGGATCTGAAATGTCTCTAGCTGGGATAAAGCAGACTGGTGTGTAGGATGGCACACTGCTGGAGGCAATAAACTGTCTGTAGAGCCATGCCTTCTGCTGATGCCCAATACTTGTGGCTAAGCAGGAGCCAGCTTGTGGCATGGTAGCTGTGGTGCGTTTGGAGAAGAGGCAGCCTTTCTGCATGGCTGGGCTGAGGATGTTATTGTGCAGTTCTACCCACAACAGTAATGTCTGGCGTGACTTTAAAGACTCTCCTCTAAAACTGGGACAGAGCTCTCTGTTGCCGCTCCAGCCCTTTTCTTCTGCCTTTTTGTTCCCCATGACAGCTGCGACCCGTACCTCATATTTGAAATAGAACATCCAATTTTGTCTTACTTGCTGTGAAGCCTTGGGCATGCTCTGCTCATGTTTTGCACCACAGCTCTCTTTTCTATCACTGCTGACCCTCATTCAGTGTTCCCAAGTCTGCCTGTGGCTGCTTCTGGTTCCTTCTCACTAGGTGTTATCCCCCCTACATTGCTTCATCTTTCCTTCCACAAATAATTACAGCATGCAAAAAAACCCTTCAGCTGTTCTGGGCATGATTTAATTCCTGGTTTGGTGAATTGTTCATATAACATATTTCTAACCCATTCTAGTCTCCCCTTCTCACTCTGAACATCTTCCAACCTGTTGACAGGAACATTTTATTTTAGAGTTGTCACCAAGTTCTGTAAAAGGATGGTGCCCCTGTTACCATGTGTGTGCCTAACATAACATGAGGTGCTAGTGAACATCGGGAGGGAACAAGTGTATAACGGCAAGATGGGCAGTGACATGGTGCTTTGCTGCATCTCAGTCTGGAATGACAGTTTTAGCTAGAGCTGAATTAATTTTTTACTGCCACAAGATGGCAGATGTGAACAAGACAAGAGTATACAGAGAGGATTTAACAGACCAGTAGATTTTCCTCACCTTTGAGCCAAATAATAGTTATGGACAGTGATTCATTTACCTTGTGGGCCACAATGGGTTCTCCATGGCAAACAAGGAAATTTCTTCATTGATGTTGAAGGGAAGCAGATGATGCTCAGGAAACAGCTGGCACCAAAAGAATAGCATAAAAACAGCTCAGAGGCTAATGACATCATGATTCAAAGTAACATTCTGGCTTTTATAATGCTCATCTTTAAAAGAAGTACATTTTAGAGGTATGAATTTTGGACTCTCAAGAGCATGATTATAGTAAATGAACTTTTTTTTTTTGTATTTTTTAATTTTGCTTATTACTACCTCAACTAAATGTACCTGTCAGGAAGCAATCCCTTCCCTGAGGTGGTATGTAGCTTATCACAGGCCATTCCCTTTTCCCTGTTTTAATCTACATGACCACCTCTCCTTCTTAGGTGGCCAAAAGCCTGAGAAATCTTCCCCTGCTCCAGGACACTGCCCTGTTTGAGGCAGACAACCTCCCGACCAAATCCAGAGCTCTATTTCATTCAGCTCTGAGCTGCTCTGAGCTCCCTGAGAACACGTCCCCTGCAGCGCGGCTGCCGACATCCCTGCCATGCATGCTACTCTGCGCCACCCTTGCTGGGAACAGCGAGGTGCGAGGGCCAGCGCTCTGCTAAGAGGTTGTGACACTCACTAAAAATCTTGGAAGCAATTGGCAAGTCAGTTTTCCAGCCAATGGTTTTGGCTGCATGACTTACAAGTGCTTCTTTCAGTGTTTTATTTAAGAGGAGATAGGGGCTCCGTGTAGATTTAACATCATTGTGCAATATAAGCTTTGTACAAATGAAACAATACACTGTGACTTAGCAAGAAGCTAAACAGCACCAGTCTGGCAGGTCTCCAGGGCACAGGCCCACTGAATTAAAAATGAAAATCAAATAGAGCAGCTTTTAAGCCTCTGCCCACCACCTGAAGCAGCCTTGTTAGAGGGCCCACAACTTTGTGCCCCCCCACCCCAGGCAACAGCAGCGCGCAGAAGTGAGGGGTTTGGGTGCAGGGGCCATGACAGCTTGCAGGCCCTCAGTTCCCTGCAGCCCATCACTCCTTCCCTGAAAGGTGCTTCTGCTGCTCAGAGCAGGACAGCTGGGGGAGCAATGGGGCAGCCCCAGCCCCCGGGCAGCAGGCACCCCAAGGGGCCTGGCCATGGGCCCGCAGGTGGCTGGGCAAGGCAGGGCTGTGGTGCTGTCATGGTTTGGCCCCGGCTAGCAACCAAGCACCATGCAGCCAGTTGCTCACTCCCCACACCCCCGTGGGATGGGGGAGAGAAGCAGAAGAGTGAAGAACAAGGGAGAGGAACAAAACCCAGAAAATCACAAGTGGTGCAACAGCTCACCACCCACCGACTGACTCACACCGTCAGTTCCTGAGCTGCGATTGCTGCCCCCCCTGCCCCACCAACCCCTCCTCTTGAGAAGTAAACTCAGCAGCAGTGAGCTTAGAGGGTCCTGTACCAGAAGGATGGTCTGCCGTTTAAGGCAGCTCAGCAGGGAGGAGACTGGGGGTGATCATTGCCTACACCTGTGACTGGGGTGATCATTGCCTACCCCTGTGACTGAGGGTGCTCATTCCCTACACCTGTGACTGGGGTGATCATTCCCTACCCCTGTGACTGAGGGTGCTCATTGCCTACACGTGCGAGGGGGTGTGGCTGGCCTGACTCTTGCTTCTGGAGTGGGCTTATAAAATCAGCTCATCTAAAGGAGTCTGTGCCTTCCATCCCTGCACAAGCCTGCCTGCACCCCCCCCAAGTTAATATAGTGGGCATGATGTCATATGATATGGAATATCCCTCTGGTCAATCTGAATTATCTCCAGTGAAGAAAATTAACTCTATTCCAGCCAAAACCATGACAAGTGCACAGGGACTACAGCTCAGGCATTAGAGCCTCAGCTGAAATGTATCTGCCATGGGCCAAGGCGGGCCATGGCTCAGCCTCCTCAGTGGGATGGGGGCCACCCTTGGCTGCTCTGACTTTGAGCTGGCCCTGAGCCCTGAAGCCAGACCTCCTACCCTTGCAACCGTTACAAAATGTGATAGTCCTATTACTAATTTAGTCCTATTATTTCATTACTGGGATTGGCTACCTCTTGGTTTTCAGGTAGCATTTTGATTTTACCCAGTAAGCCCTAAGTGGTCAAGTGATGCCTGTTTGAGGGATTACCAGTGTTGGCACACGGAAGCTGGCTGGAAAAATGGATCCCACCTTTCAGGATACCTTCACATCTGAAGGCTTGATACTTTTTTTGCAAGCTGTGGACCAAAACCAACACCTTTCATGTTCCAGATAGCAACAAATGGACTCTTAAATAACCACCAATGTAAGAGACTCCAGTTTCCAACCACACAGAGTGGAAGTTAGAGCAGTCTTTTATGTCCCAGCTGTGTGATCGAAGGTCCAGGCTAGAGAGCAAGTCTCTCTTCAGCTTGCCTAATTGAGCTGATCTGCTTTTTTATAAATAATGAAATATTCATTAGACCTCTGGGCTCTGTAGCACTTTACTATTTCCTGTTCTGCCTCTTCATTGCACTTGTTCTCTTGGGTTGGCCTCTCAGTTGTAATCCTAACACATCAAAGGAGCTCATGCAAAGATATTTTTCATAAAGTGGATACATTCTCAAGAAACTTTAAAATTTTGATGGAAGTAATAGAAAGCTGTCCACCTTTCTGTAAATGAGTTAAAACTTTCATAAGGATATTTTGACACAATGCCCTTCAAATTAAGAGTTGGAAAGTGCTGGCAAGATAACCTCTCCTGTCTGTTAGCCTGCCTTAGAACCATCTTAACATCTGGATTGAAACAGCTGTAGTTTCTTGGTCCTTAAAACAGGCTCTATTGCCTTATCTTCCTGTGCTGTAGTGAAAGGGTAAGAATATAGAGTGATAGACACTTTTGTGGAAATGGAGAAGGAAACTGTTACTGGACAGATAGGAAATAAAACAGTTTGTTAAAGATTGATATAGCCTCACTAAGTACCAGTGAGTAGCAAAAAGTATTGCTTTCCTGCATCTACAGGTGTACATGAAGAGCTCACTTTTCTGACTATTCTCTTTTGTGTTTCCTGTTTCCCTGAATATTTCATGTGGGATTTGCCCACAGGAGCAGTGACTCAGTCCATGCAAACTAACAATTCTCCCACTTAGCCTCCTGTGAAGGAAAATTTATTTTAGTTGAATTGGATGATTACAGTCATGGAGGAGAAATGAATGTTTGCCTTTTCAAGTGGAGGAGAAGTCAAAGAACCCTCAGAGATGGTGAGTTCTTAACTGAGATTAATGGCATCTTCTAGTTGATTCCCTTGCATCCCCAAAGAAAGAACAAACTCTAGGCCATGCTGGATGTGCTCTGACTTCAAGCCAGGATACTCACTAGGCCTTTTAGGATTACCTCCCACTGCCAGGACTGCCACCTTTGCTCTTATTAACAGCCATGCTCACATACAACAGGGGAAGTATGACTCAAACCCCACTCTCTTGTGGTTTGGAGGCAACATGAATTGATATAGTCATTGCAAGAAACTGAAACAGATTAGGCATCAGTCTGCAATGGCTTGACCCAAACCAGGACTACATGACCTTTCTTCTTTGAGGCCTGAATGTAAATATTTCAAGCATGGTGGACTTAACAATCATTTGTACATATATGTGCATGCATGCGTATATATATACATACACATATATGTATATACATATACATACACACACATCTCTATTTATGCACACATATAATGGGAGCCACATGAAATAACATTTGTTCCAGTATACCTATATTATGCCTATACTATACATAATGTACCTATATGTATAGATACATGTGTTATTATAAGTGAGAATCACATTAACATATGTACCTTTCTGTACATATCTCTATGTATACATACTTTGAACATGCATGCATACTTATATGTATACATACATATATGTATAGTAGGTATAGATTATATACGTACTTGTATGTATACAGGTACATATGATATTTATGTGATTCCAACAGTTTAAGCATTTTATAATCATATGCTATTCAGTAGCCATAGTTCAGCTCTTTGTTGCCTAGAGACTGAGAATGAAAGCACACTACTCAGTCTGTTTCTTTCAGGCTGTCTACGAGAGAGAGACCCAGTATTGAGGCAGAGATCCTTGTTTCTGATTTCTGAGACCCCGCATAACTTGCATACCAGATACTGAATATTGAAGTGTGAACAGCAGAAATCATCCCATGCACTGTACTGTAAACAGGATTTTTGATGGCATTTCTGTCGATTCCTGCTGATAGTAGTTACAATCTACTTGAATTTAAATAAATATGATGTACAATGAGGGATTTCTTCTGGGAAAAGTTGTGCAACTGCATTGCTCCTGAAAAGGCCAGGCATTGCCATTTCAGGTCGTCATGTCCATCTTAGTTCCAAAACCCATCCTCCTGTTGACTTTTTAAATAGCAGAGCTATAGCTAAAATGATCCCATGGAGAGCTAATTGAGAATCAAGTTTGTGGCTTTTCAATGGCAATCAGTTCCAGCACTTCATATTTCCTGCCAAGAAAAGAAAATGGAATTTATTTCTCCTGGGCATGCAGGAAGAAGAATATTCTAGGTCATTTACCTAAGGAAAGATGTTTATGGGACTTCTCTGTCTGTTACTTCCCTCCTTGCAGTATGTTTTTAATCTAAAGCTTAATTTCAATGATATTTAATGAGTTATTCCAGTCCCAAAACTTTGATGAATAATGATGGCAAGGGAAAGAGAAGTAAAATTAGTGTTTCTGATGCAATAAAGGCTAAAGTCTGTACTCAACTAATGTTTCTTTTGTGATTTGCAGGTTAGTCATTTAGCATGTTCACATGGCAAATCAGTCACCACGGGCATAGCTGGAATCAGCTGGGAGTTAGGAGGAAGAGTAGAATTGTGAGAGTACAGAAGTGGGGAAAAGGTGCATAAATTTCACTTTTTAAATTAAAAAAACTAATTTATAGGAAGACAGGATTCAGTAGCTACAAATATTCAAGGAATAAGTTTTCCATCTGTGATTAACTCAAAGGTTTTAGTCATCACTTGCCAGACCCAGCAGTGTGGCCTTTGCAGCATCAAACTGAAGTACTGGAGATTGCTCCAGCTTTAGCCTCAGAGAGCATTCAGGGAGTCTGTTTAGCCAAACATGAGACTGGCTGTCATGTTATTTACTACACTTAGCCACTGTTAGTGCACAGTATCTGTTGTGCTGCTTCACATACTCTTGTAAGTTCAGTTCTACTAGCTGCTTCTGGACTCTGAAGTTGTACAGCAACACCTTTAGAAAAACACCTGACTTTTGGTGCCTTTTCACAACAGTTAGCATAATCTAAAGCACCTTAATTGATGTTCCTTAATCTATTACACTTAGATGCTGAAGTTAATAATTTACAGTGGAAGTATCCTTGCACTTTTTGTCACACTATCTAGCAGAAGCTAGTTTTTGCTGATATAGAAAGGCAGAGTAGGATATAGGTGTAATTGGGGTTAAAAAGCTTATAGCTGACAAGTATTAGTCTACGTAGCAAGGGATGTTAGCAGAAAGAGACTCCATATAATATTATTAAAAGTCTATAATATTGGAAACTGTTCACAGTCAGTGGATGTCTTGCTAGTTGCCTGCAAAGAGGCTGTTGCAGTGATGCCACAACTGTCCCAGCTGTCATTTAAAGTAAGATTTAGACTTCGAAGTATTTGTCAGGACAATTGCTCCTATTGAGAGCTACAGGATGTACCTAATAACATAAGAAAGACAATTTGTCATAATTAATCTTATTTGTGTGATGCCATCTGTTTCACATTTGAGTGTTTAGCATCACAAGCTTCGTATATACTAGTAGATCATGCAGGCCAAACTTTATCCTTTGGTTGTGAGGGCAAGAAGCATTCTGCATCCCATACCTGTTCATCTAAGTGATCTTCTCCCCCAGTAAAAGGATAGCCTGGTCTATACAGCCTAATGGGGAGGGCTTGTACTTCATGCTATCCCCTGAAGACATTCCTTTTCCTCAGACATTCCTTTTCTGGCAGCGTGCCAGTTGGGATATGTCAAAAGCATACTGGGCACATGCTAACAGTTAAAGAATACAAACAATCATATTCCAATGTTTCAGTGAAGCTTTGGCATTGCTAAGTTTAGTAGTATACAAATAGTGGCTGTTTTTTGTCCAGGCTCACCACTTCAAAAACGTGATCAAACATTTGAAAGACTGAAGCTTCATTAAGGTGACAAACATACAGTTAGATGCTTCAGTTTGTAAGGAAAAATAAATAATAGCAACAGCCCAGAAAGATCCTAGACGTTGGCTAACTAGTTGGATCAAAAAAGCCATGATACTATTAATAAAGTCTTAAAATTCCAGGGTAAACCTTCAGCCTGAAGCATAGAGCAATAAGAGCAATAAAGTTTATAGTCCATTACCCACCATCTTTCTAGAGCACATTTAAATATGGCATCTTTGTTGCATGACAGGTGTGTACCTAGTCACATGATGAGCACATGTGTGTGCATTTCTGACACACCAAGTGCACTTCTGTTCACGTGCTTGTAGGCTGGTCCTGAGAAGGGGTTAGGCCAGCTATGTGCAAGAGGATTGTAAAATGGAATTGTGTCTTAATAATCTCATAAAGTTGAAATGCATTCAGCTGTGTCATAGACTGGCATTGGCATTCCATTGGATATGTTCAATTGTGTGACAAGGAGGGTGCCATTAAATGTAGTCCTTAAGTGCTTCCATAAACGTCTGTAAGAGTTTACCGAAGGGAAGGATTCCTACCACCATTTTATCTTGGCAATTTGGACTTTGTACAAAATGGAGAGTGCTTATTGCTGCACAATGCCTGACACAAAAAAATAGGGGTTAGTCTAAGAAAAAGCTTTGATGTATTTCAGTAATTACAAATAAGCAGATAATGACACAAGATAGACAGACTTTCATATGTTGACCCAATTTCTTTAGGAGAAAATATGTTGTGAATACCATTTGCTAGGTTTTGTGTAAAGAACAAAAGGCAGGTTTATTTAAAGGCTGAAAAAGGTTTGGTGTGACCCTGGCATCAAGGAAAAATGCCCTCTGCCAGACATGAGGCAGCTGTGCTCTGAGGGGAAAACAACTGTAATGAGAAAGGTAGTTTGAGGGGCCTGCTTAATTCATAGTACAAATTGAAGGAGTTGGGAGCACAGGGAGATAAAAATAAAACCTTTTCTTAGCTGCTCTCACAGATGTGAATCTTCATGCAGCAAGAACACTTTAACTGGTAACACACGAATACAGAGGTGACAGCAAGTGCTTGGAGCCTTGTTTAATTGAGCAAGAGGAGGAAGGCACCTATGGTACATTTGCAGGGTACTGCAAGGTCAAAGCTAGTTTCTAAGTGGAGTATATTTACTGCTAGCAGGTATTTTTCAAGGATGAGGGATTCAGGAGGATAAATTCAAACTATTAATGCCATTCTTAGCACACATTTCAGTTTAGCCCAGTATGACACTCATTAATAAGATGTACAGTATTTTTTTAGTAACCAGCCTTGCAGGAACTCAGAGATGAAGCCACATCCTGCATAAAAGTACTTAACATCTTAGCACTGAAGAGCTATCTCTAATTACATGCATCAGAACTCCAGATCATTACTATTGTAGATGTGTAATTAATTTGCATACTAAAAATATTTCAGGTCCTAAAAGTGTCTCAAAACTTAATTATTAAGAGGCTGTTCCACAAATATGGGATTCAGGAAACAAAGCTGGGTCAGAAAGGAGTTATCATGAGAAATTTTAGTGAGATTTATGTTGAACAATGAAACACCTGGGAAAAATGCCTGTTATAGTAAAGGCGATGCATTCCCATATTATTGCTATTTGTATTACTGTAGGGAAGAGACAAACAATAAGCATCACAAGGCAGGGGTTTATCAGGACTTTTCTACTGAAAACTGGTAAGAATATCTGAGTATTTCTAGCCCTATATATATTCCTTGAATGGTAGGTGGGGACTGTGGTTCTTTGTGTGAAATCCTTTGCACATCTAACAGTCACACTAAAGGCAACTTCATATTAATACAGAGACATCTTATTCTGTCTGATGAATAATATTATTCCTTTCTTTGAATTACCTCTCATTTTGTGGTTTTCCTCAGTTGAGACGAAGAGGTAACACATTATTGTCTCTTATTTTCAGAAGGATCATTGTATTGGCTTTATCCTCAAAAATCACTTGGCTGATGTCTGAAGGGATGTACACATGAAAAGGAAGCAGGAGAAAGCTAAGATCAGGAGACTTCTGGACCTGGAACAAAGGGAACAGAGAAAACAACTGGGTTTCTTGCAGCCTCATGAGCTCTATCTGGGACTCTTTCTATAAGCCCTAGCTTGGAGCTCAGTGGTAAATTTTAATCCAGATCTGCTGGGTAATGTTGCTGAGGTCTGTTCAGTAGGAAGCAGAATGCCAGCTCCTCTTCTTCTGGGCCAGCCAGATGCTGCATATCCCCTCTGAATTGAAAACTAAGCAGCATAGAACATCTGATCCCTCAAGGACACTAATAAATAGAGCGTGTCCCATTAGAATTGAGAATCTAGAACTGAGAAGAATCTTAGTGACATTTGGGAAAAGGCATTGTATACTCCTTTTCCAGTTCTGGACTGTAACCCATCACATGAGGAACTTTGCTGCAGAGTAACCTTAAAATCTGTAAGCTGATAAGTAAAAATGAAAGAAAAATAAGCATCTAATATCATTGATCAGACAGTAAATGTTATTGGGTGTTATTTGACTGGCTTCAGAAATGGGCTACTGAGTGTAGGCTATTTCTAAGGAGCTAAACAGCATGCAAAAAATCCCTGTGGAAGTAGATGAGCTACCTTTGTTCTAGCCCTCAGTGTTGTTAATCTTCAAGGGGGCATGTAGCATCTCCTCATGTCTCCTCAAATCCAGTCAACCAGTGCCATTTAATTCAGCTACAAAGTGGATCAGAGCAACAAACAACAGAATAATCAAGTTATTGCACTGAAAAGATGCTTGTTATCCTCTTAATGAGCAAAGTAATTTAATGTCTTTTCCCTAAACCTATTCAGCTGCAACTGCTTAAGTGTTTTGAACACTGCCATTTAAAATCTTCAAGTCTTTGGTTAGAGCAACTGTCCCATTAAGAATGTTCTTGAGGACTTCTAATCAGAAGTGAGTGAATAGACCTGTACAATTGTACAGGTCTAAGTGAGGGGAAAATATTTTCATATTAGATATTTGGATTTTATTTGCCCTTGATAAAATAAACAATTAGAAAGGTCTGAATTCCACACATTTTACTCAACGAAAAATTAAATATATTACAGCTTTTTGAGCCTGTTTTTTTCTTATTTAGATAATAAGTTTGGCTTTGTTTTATTTAAATGTCATTAAGAAACAAAACTGGTACAGTTTTATTACAAAATCATAGAATCATAGAA
>VZTV01073512.1:0-17678 GCA_013400875.1 Anhinga rufa | reverse complement strand
CCCCCCCGAGAAGGCAGATATTTGCTAATCAGATGTTCTTCTGTCGCTTCTGGAGTTCTGATGCTGCACAGTTGGAAGGCAACATTGTGCTCAAGGATGAGTCTCCTGTGTAATGAAAGTAAAAAAACAGAAGCCAGCAACCCTGTGTTTTCAAAACTAATTATAAATATGGTACCAAAATATTTTCCCATGCAGTCTTGCAGTTTCAGCATAATTCTGCTCTGTACATGACACACAAGCAGCAAAAGCCTGAGATTTTGTTTCTGCAAGACTTATTGCTAATGTCAGCGGTAGTACTAATGTTGCTTCAGCCAGAACCTCCTCCATTCCACTTATACCCTCTCTGCATCACCTCCTGCCTCAGGCTCTTAGTAGGTTCGGATGTATTCCAGCTGCCTTGCCTAAAGTACTGATAATTGACCTAAAATCAAAACGGTTTTTGGTTTGGGGCACGAGGACAGAGACTTAATGTGAGGGACTAGTAACTCTTGCCAGAGGTAGCTGTGGAGATCTGCATAGTCTCCAGCGCAGTTAGATGAGTTATAACCGCGTTGTGTATATTATCCCCTGTAAAATATTGGGTAGATGCTGTAGCAGAAATGGATTCATACTAGATACAGCAGTAGCTTTTAGTCATTGATGTGGGTTTGGGTTTTTTTCTGGAAGTGTGACTTATGTATTTTCTTGTATTGTTTGCTCTTCTTTTCAGGAATGGCTATTTAAGAGGAAGTAATAAGAGACTCTAGAACACAACCATGTCTCAACTCTGCAGTTAGGCTATATCTAATGGGCTGCTATTGAAACAGAAAAAGCATTTGGTGTATTTAATAGTTAAAATTTGTCAGTTAAATAGTTAAAATTTATCTGGCAAAACGAGTGTTCTGAAGTATTTCAAAGCGTTAATCTTCTATTCAGGATCATATTTTGGGGGTTGTTTTTAAAGAAGGAACAAAATCTATCCAGTGTGATTGTCTATTCTTAGTATAATGTACTGTTACTGTCATTCTTCTAGGGGTCACCTCTGTTCGATCTTATCAAGCAGTCAAAAGAACGGGAAGGCCAAACTGATCAGCCTGAGGCTACTTCCACTCTCAATCTGCCTCTCCAACATAATCACACTGCAGCAGACCTGTAAGTGACGTGTGCTTGAGGTCTAGTAAAATGTGAAGTTAATGTTGCCCTTAATATTTAAATCCACTTGTATTCCATTTTCTTACTTGTTAGGCTTGGTACTGAGATTATTGTTGAACTGTTGTATTTGCTGCAGCTTATTGTACATGTAAATTTAGCTAAATCAAATTGTGAGTTTTTTTTCCAAGCCCTATCAAACTTGTAATTGCAAACTGTTTTCTTACTTGTCTAGGAATAAATAAGTTCCTTTATCAGGTATTTAATCAGCAACTTGAATTTTTAATTCCTGATATGGGAATAACAGGTTACAGTAGCAATTAATTTTTTTCTAATGGGGGAAGAGGGAAGAGTTCCTGCAAGTAGTATTCATATAAAATTGTTCCTCTATCCTGTGATGTTGAATATATGTTGAATCTCCAGCTATCTTTCTCCTGTGAGATCTCCCAAGAAGAAAGCATCTGGACCTCCTCCAAGTGCTACTTCTACTCCAGACGCTCAGCCAGCTGTGACCCCCCAAACACAGAAACCACAGAAATCTACCTCCCTCTCTCTGTTCTACAAAAAAGGTTTGTTTGCTTCTGTACGTGCTGAAATTGCAAAGTTACCTCTTGTTATTTATCCTTTTTGGGTTTTGGAGCTCAAGATTTCTTAAAAGATTATAATAGAATCTGTAGAACACATCATGCAAACCCTCAGCTGCTGTTGGAGGAAGTGGTAAAACGATGCCAGCAGGTTAATGCACATGCTCCACTCACTGCAAGTTCGAACTGAAAACTTATCCACTGATTGTGAGAACGGTCATATGGGCTCACATGGAGGGTGGTTCTGTCATCATATCCTTTTTCTAGCAGTGACCATAAATAGATGTCATGGGAAGCTTAAGAACTGGGCAAGCATATATGGTGCTTCCCCTGAATGCTTTCCCAAGCTTTGACTTTCTCCAGCTTGGGGGTTTCCCTGAGCCTTTTGCGATGTGTCTGCCTAGTAACTTTCACTAGATTTGTGTTCCAAAGGCTTGTTCAGACTCTTTTTGATTCAACATAGACATAAGTGTACAGCATTGTTTGGTGTGGACTTCCGTGTGTCCTCTACCTGTTGTATGAAGAATCTTTTCCATTTATTTTGAACCTGGCTTCTACTACCTTCATTTGATGGCTCGTAGTTCTTGTAGTGGGAGGCAGTGAATGTTCAATTGCTGTCCATCCTCCATGTATGTTGTGTACCCCTATTATTACTATTCCGGTTTATTTTTTTTCTCTCTTTCTCAAGTGTATCTACTGGCCTATCTTCGACTACATACCCTGTTCTTTCGGCTTCTCTCTGAACATCCTGACCTGGAACCCTTGATCTGGACACTCTTCCAACACACACTGCAAAATGAGTATGAACTTATGAGAGACAGGCACTTGGACCAGGTAACATTAACAGAAATGTTTTAAAAAGTTTAAAAAGACTCTCCTGCACAAAATGTTCATTATACATTCTTTAGCCATTAGAAATTGTAATCTGAGTTTTTATTTCTTTATTGATCACTCGAAGGAGAAATTAATTTAGAGTGAGGTCTATCATCTCAGGGTTTTATTTAGGTACTGGCAGTTACTTACTCTGGGACCTTCCACTACCATTTATAGCTATTTTCAAAATAATGAAGACACACCAAATTATCTAATAATCTGCATAAGACAATACTGATTTTCTTTAGAAAGACAAAATGTCTGTCTGATAAATGTTTTGTTATTCTACCCTAAAACTGAAATGCGTTTGAGAAGATACTGTCAGCTCCAATTGGCTGATTGTCATAAAGAAATGGAAGGAACAGTAGTTGACTTATATTCTGGAAGTTCACATGAAGTTGAGTTGCATGCTAGTTTACCGAGCACAATCAGTAATAGAAAGCTCATCAGTTGATTTCTTAACTTGAAATGAAGAAGCTGACTTAATTTTCTGCATTTCCTGTTGTCTTGTCTTGTTTTTCTCTAATAGATCATGATGTGTTCCATGTATGGCATATGCAAAGTAAAGAATGTAGATCTTAGATTTAAAATAATAGTTTCGGCATACAAGGAGCTTGCCAACACAAATCAAGAGGTATGGAAATTCTTCAATGTTATCCCTCCATAAAAATGTTATAAACTAATTGTTTCTTTCTGTTTGTCTGAAAAAAAAACCAAACAAACAAAAACAAAACAACAAACTACACTTGAACATACAAAAGAAAACTTCTGCTTCACTGCATCTCCATTTTGTGGAGGAGAAAACTGGCTCAAATACTAAATGTCTCTTTAAACATCTCGCACAATTAGTTTGGTAACTCAGCAAACTTTATTCTACCTTTTTTTACTTAAAGGTACTAAATAATGGGTTATGATTCTACACGGAGACTGGATGAAAGATTCAGGTCTGGTGCTACTAGGATTTTCAAAGACAACCCAAGTTACCTAACTTAGCGTTAAGGGGAGATAAGCAGATAACTTTCTGTAGAAGCTTTCAATGGAAATAAGATATCAGATAGATACGTATTGTTATATATCAATCAGCTATGTATGTATTAAAGTTGCAGGCTTAATTCTGACACTAAGAAGTTCCTTTCTTTGTAAGGGCCCTGCTGTACTTAAATCTTTGCATAAAATGATAATTAGTAGAAAATCCAACAATCAATCAAACAGTTAATTGAACTGTAGGCATCCTTTTAGTAGCAGAATTTCTCATAGTGTATTTGTGCATCTTGGCTAAACTCCAGACTTCTGTTTCCAAGCCTAAAGAACTATTTTATCCACATCAGGCCAGTAATGGATTTTTTTTTTTAGCCTTGCGAGGTGTGCACAGCAGCTAAGCCTTTCTTGACAATTGTACGTGTGAAAGTAAATGGAGCTTAAATTTGGAAAATGTTGTTGAAGTACTAATGAACTGCATTTGCACTAAGGGGCTGTGCCAATTAATTGAGTAGGTGCCTCTACTGATGTTCATACAAGTCTGGAAAAAAGAAACAATTTAAGACAGTTCTAAATAGTAGTTACAATGGCTTGCATACCATACACGTGCCATCTTAGCTCGTATCTAACACAGATTTTTTTGAATGGCTTTGAGTTTGTCCAATGTAAAATTCTTTTTTTTACTGTGTATGATTTTCTCACCCTATGTAGACTTTCAAACGTGTTCTTATCAGGGAAGAACAGTATGACTCCATTATAGTCTTCTACAACTTAGTGTTTATGCAGAAGCTGAAAACGAACATTTTGCAGTACGCTTCCAACAGGGTAAGCTGCTAGTTGTGTTCAGTATTCATTATTTAATAGAAGAGGAATATATAGACAATAAAACCTTACGATTATTTTATTACCTTTATAGCCTCCCACTCTGTCACCTATCCCACACATTCCCCGCAGCCCATACCAGTACTCCAACTCTCCTCGGCGTGTCCCTGCTGGCAATAACATCTACATCTCACCCTTGAAGAGCCCATACAAATTCTCCGATGGGTTTCAGTCGCCCACAAAGATGACTCCAAGGTCTAGGTAGGTTGTTGACAAGCATTTCTTTGACTAAATCAAAGGTATTTTGGGAATTTTAGTGGAAGCAAATTAGAAAACTGTACAGCCTTGTTTGTCAATAGTCTGTAGTTGTTATATCTTTTTTGGTTAAAAGTTTGTGTCCTGTATTTGGAATCTTTATTGGTCTTTGAGTGCTTTAATGTTTCAGTTGAGTCAGTGTCCTCAAGGAGTTTGGGTGGTTTTTTTTTTTAGCATACTCACATCCAAGAGGGTTTTCTGACCTAGTTGTTTAAATGTTATTGGCTTTGACTCTGCATCACACCTCTGAAAAACATAGATGAGCTTTGTACACTTGTTTAAAGAGAAGATACTTTTTTGGAACAAAATGGTTCTGAGTATTTAGGTGACTGAGCAGAACATTTCAAACTTGGTCGCTAGTTCTCAGCAGATGAGGATGATGGCAAACGTGCAAGTCTCTAGTGGGTTTTTCAAACGAGCATCGAGTGAGTCCCACTGCACCTGGCTAACAGTGTACAAAAGTTAAAAAATTACTGTATATTTTAGGTTGAAGTCCTGCACGGTTTTGATTAGCAAACATCTAAAGGTGTTGATGAAAGGGTGATTATCTGGGCACCCAGCGCGGAAGTGTCTTCCTGCTGATAAGGGACAGACTGTGGGGGCATCTGTTTCTTTCAAGCCACAGTTGCTTTTCTATCTGTGTGGTACGGTTGATTTGGCAAGTCAGCATTCACTGGCCCGAATGGAAACGTGAACGGTCTCGACGCAGTGAAATGCAGTCTGGGTTTGCACTGTTAATGTGGAGAGAGAGGAAGAGACTTGGTTAATGCCTTATGCTAAGCTGTGCAAATTAATGGGTGCGTCTATCAGTGTTAAATGTAGCTTTACCTGAAACACTTCTCTTCTTTATTTGGCAGAATTTTGGTGTCAATTGGTGAATCATTTGGGGTGAGTTTTAACATTTTTAATGTCTGGTCTTGAACACATGTAACTTGAAGGAATGGGGTAGCCTGCTGACACCTGTAGAACTGGCCAGTGACTCTAATTTAAGTGTTTTATGGAATCTGTAAGCACAAAGATTACGAGGGTGTCCTGTTAACTCCTTTCAAATATCCAGACTTCACTTTTTAAATGTTTTGCATTTTATTTTAGTTGCTTTGAAAGAAGATAGAGTTCTTAAACTGCTGAGTTTTAGAACTCTTAATTTTGTTTGTTTGTTTGTTTTTGGTGGATAATCTGGAAATTCTGAGTAGTTTCAGGATTTATTGGCAATTCTTTCCTTATTTTCTTGTAATTTCAGACTTCTGAAAAGTTTCAAAAAATAAACCAGATGGTGTGCAACAGTGAATGCCAGCTAAAACGCAGCGCAGAAGTAAGCGCTGCTCCTAAGCCACTGAAGAGGCTGCGCTTTGATATAGAAGGGCAAGATGAAGCAGATGGAAGGTAAGAGATTGGTCTCAGCCCTTCAGTAAACTCGGGTATGTTTGGTTCTCGGGGCCTTCCAGCCTAACTTGGTCCAGACACCCTACCTTCTGGTAATTCGTGAACTTTAGTAAATATGTTAAATGAGAGATGGTGGCATAATATTCTCAATTAGATGCTCTGATGTCGGAAGCAAGGATTTATTTGGTGCCTGTACATCCAGCATCCCAGCGTTCCTGCTGAGTGCTAAACCATGCTGTCGTCTTCAGTCAGTCTTTTTAAAAAACAAAACTCAACTTTTTTAGACATCTGAGAAATCAAGCAACTCTTGAGTTTAGTGTGGAGGAAAAAAGAGTTTCCACCTTGGTAAGAGAAGGCAAGAGCACTGAAATGAACTAACCTTGATTTAAAATTAGGTTACAAGGATAAAAAGTTATTTTTTTTAACTTCTGCTTAATCACACGCTTTCTGTCTGCAGCAAACACCTACCCCAGGAGTCCAAATTCCAACAAAAGCTTGCAGAAATGAGTGAGTATTATTTTTTTCATTAACTGCACAGCAGTGAGTGCCTTGGATAAAAGAGTTTACGCCCACTCAGATAAAATCATTGCTCAACATTGATGTCATTTCGGTAACTTGCTTAATTTTTTGTACTTGCTGCATTTAATCTTGAAAATGCAGATTATAAAATGGAAATTCTCAAAAGCCTCTTTGAGGATATTAAATGACACAGCAGCATAGGAGATGCTGTATTACATGGGAATAAGAAAATGAGCATGACATGTTCTTCCTAAACACTAGAATTCTTGAAATGGAATTAAGTACTTGCCAAGGCTTTCCCATTTGTTCAGTGACAGACCCTCAGCTGACAGCTTGCAGGTAGAAATCCGTAGTAATTGCAGCAGCATTTAGTTGACCTGAATACTTTTTAGGCAATTACAGTATAGTAAAGGAAAATTATATACACGGGGAAAATTGTATGTAATTTTCTATGTTGCTTTGCTGTCTTTTGTACTAAAATGCCCGAGACTGCTTTTTCTTCTACTGCGGATCGGCATTTCTTTCAGCTTTTATGGGATCACTTTTCTGGTTTTCAAATGAAACTCAAATCTAGCTCATGAAAAGCCCCGTCCCCACACCTGAGTTGTATTTTCCACTCCCGTGAAGGAACACACTTGGCCTGACCAGGCATTCTCACTCTCTGGTGGAATCTGAGCTCTGTAGCTGAGCGGATTTGCCCATTAAAAATTAGTGGGATTTGCTTTATTTAGAATAGTATAACTCAATTCCTTGTGCCATTGCCAGGTTTTACAATAAATAACCAAGTCCGAAGTAATTCTGAAGAAAGTATTTAATTTCATTCTCTTTTTTTTTTTTAGCATCTACTCGAACAAGAATGCAAAAGCAGAAACTGAACGATGATACCTCAGCCAGTGAAGAAAAGTGAGATTCTTCTCAGGACCAGGGGCTGCACTGCAGGCCCTCTTAGCTTGTTTTTGTTTTACAGCCTTCATTAATTGAGATGCTTTTTTAGTTGCTTTTTATTCCGAACTGCTAGTTGAAAGCATTTGGACTTTAAAATTTTTTAAATGTTTTTTTTTTCATGATACTTTGCCTTATGATGTAGCATAAATACAATGTAAGCCACTGAATTTAATTTATATATTTTTTTGAGGATTTTAAAAACAGCCTTGGAAGGTGTCTTAGCTTCCTGTTGCAGCATTACTGATTTAAGTTCAGTCTACCTGGATTGAATTTTTCCGTCTAAAGACAAAATGTTAGCTAGAATGATTTGAAATGCACTAATTTTGTTTCTTAGATTTCATTTTTAAATTTTCATTACTTGCAAATTTTGAAAATGAGGGGCCAGACACTGCAAAGATTTCTGTCTCTGTATATAATTACCGCATCAAATTCCCGTTAACTTGAACTGCACAGCAGTCACAGACCTTGCAGAGTCAGGGCCTCACGTCAGAGGTACAACCCGAATTCAAAGTGAACTCGTTGTGTAGCTGTACTACTGAAACCAATACTTAGCGTTCTGTAGTTTTCCTTCCCCAGCTCTCACCCCGCTGTACTTTCAGAGGGCAGCTACGCTGTCCATCAGTTTGAATTTCACGCAATATGAATCCCACAGAGATTCCTCCCTGAAGCCGAAGCTTCTTCCCATCTGCAGAGTACTTGATGTGCACTTTCTTATCTTGGAAAATCCAATTATTTAAAAAGGAAAAATAACCCCAAACCTAAAACCTGGTACACATAAGATTTCAAAATTCTAATAATGTAGAATTTTCTTGATTTCTTCACACTTTCACCTAACTGTAGCCAAGCCAAACAGCTGGAGAAGCAGGCAGCAAGCCTGTTTCCAATAGCTGAAAGCTGAGTGTCTCCAGTTGGCTTCCAGGTAAGAGTAGCCTGGTCTCGAAAAGCACAGGGCATCTCCCATGGGCCTTACTGCAGCGTCTGCACAAAAGCCGAACCTGATGGGCCCATGTTGGGAAAATCAGTCTGCCTTATTTTACTGGAAAGGCAGAGCTTAATAGGAAACTTGTGGACTGCTAAAAACCCCAACCCCCAAACCTCTTTCAGCTTCTGTGCTTGGAAGTCACCGATTCAGATACTGGAATTTTCTTGCAAAGATAAAGGATTTGCAAAGTAGCCAGTTGAGGAAAGCACGTTATACTTCCAGTGGATTGAAATATAAGTAAATAAATGAAGTCGTCCTGCTTTAAAATTACCCATTTTAATGAAATTTAGCTTTCGCAGCTACTTAAATTAAAACAGTCATAGTAGAAAAGCATGCTATTCATTACACACAGGTTTTGAAACAACATCTTCGCCGGGTAGCTTATTTAGAAATTGTTTAGCTGAACCTAGAATCCTTACGCTAGTACATCGTAAAGATCAATTCTTGTGTTGAACGGAAACTAATCCTAGAGCTACTAAAAATTCTACGAACGGCACGCTGATTTGTCAATGAATTTTAAAATAAAATGGAGTTATTTTATTAGTCTTAATATGGCTTCAACTTTCTTCCTGAAAAATGTACAGAAGCGTTACAGTACCTTATGTTTATCTTCTAATTTTTTGCAGTTTTACAGACAGAATATACGTTAACGCTGGGGTGCGCTGACTGTAAGCTCTGTTACAGCCATTGAAGTTCTGCCACGATCCTTTGGCTGGAGGGGTAACATTGCAGAGCCCAGTACCTCAGCAGATTTATTATTTCTTTACTGTGACAATGTTGTTTTTTTTTTGTTCAGACTGGAGGCTTTACATCAGACATATGATAATATTTTATATAACTCAGCAGTTTCTCTCCTTTCAAGATAAATATAATAGCTTTTAAAAGATTTATATAGTGGATAATTTTCTTTTATTAGATGAGAAGGCAACTTCATATGGTAACGATGTCCTGCTGTATCACACTTCCACCACGATTCTGCAGCTGGTCCAAGCGGAGGTGACGCCCTCTCCAGTGATTCCCTGCTGGTGCAGAGGCCCAAATAGTTGCGCTGTTGGGCTTGGAGCTGCCTTCAAAGGCTCCATAGGATGTTCTGGAACTGTTGTTCTTACCAGACCTTCTGTTCCAGCGTCACCATTGGTATCGCTTCTGGCGGGCGCAGGCCCGTATCGTGGTCTGGGTCACTGTCACGGCCCTGGCAGGGGCGCTTCAGGCAGTCCTACAGAGAAACTGGTGTCCGCATTTAGAAGTGTCCCCACCATTTCACCCCTCTGCTTTTCATAAGTGATTCTTCTGCTTTCAGAGCTGCTGACAACAGCCTGGGTTGTCACTAGTCTAGTGTAAGCTGCCCTGGCTTTCTGGGCCGGGTGTCCGGCTGTAGGCACGTCAGCCCGGCAGGCTCCCTGTTGTTGCTCTATTAGAGTCCATAGGTGCCTTGTGACTCAGAACTGTGCTGAGCTTGCAGGGCTATTTATAGGATTGGCGCTTGTAACAACGCTCACAGCACAAAGTGCACTGGCTGACTCGCTGGTCCCTGCCCCCTCTCAAAACATGTTTTCAGAGACTTATTTTTAAGCAGATGCATATGCAAATAAATGTGTATTGAAACTAGCGGCTTTTTATCAGATTTGGATATCTTACTATGTTTGTGAGTACCTTCTTCATAATGAGACCGTGCATTCAAAATGGGCTAGAACATTGAAACTGTTTCAGGAAATAAGAAAATTAGAATTCAGAGCAGAAGAGTTGGGACAGAAAATGGGATGGGTATTTCAGGTGCCTAATGGCAAGGATTGCACTGCTGATACGAAACTCTTGTAATCAGTGGAGAAGCATACGTTTGTGGAGAAAACTTGTCTCTGCCTAAGCTGTACGTGTAAAATGCGGTCATGTGAGATGTGTCTCAAGAGTTGCCTGGTTCTCTCCCTTGATGCTAAGGGGAATTTAATCTATTGGCGTGGCTGCGTAGCCATCTGGAGACAGATGAGCTGACTCCCAGCCTCTTTTATTTACATTTTTATACCTTCATCTCTTGCTGCTGTTCTGCTTCCAAGCGCTGTTTTTTCCTATGTGTCGCAGAGTGTGTAATCTGCATGTGTTCAGGTACGGGAGTGGCTGCAGGAAGATACCTGTGTCAAATGTGAAACAGCTGGAGAAGATTCCGGCTCTCTGATACTGGTGCAAAGTACGAGCTGGTAACAGCTTGTTACCAAATTTGTGATCAGTAACAGATAAGCTGGTCATAAGGTACACTTGCTTCAGAAACAACTCTTGGTGTCTTGAGGACAGTTTTATTAACTGTAAGTCACTAGGACGTTCACTCCTTTGAAAGGTGGAAATACACTTGTGCAAATTCTCCAGCTCTTTTTCTGCAGACTCGGTTTTAATTCCACTTACAAATACTTTATCTGGTGGTGGCTATTTCCTCAGGAACACAAATAGTCTTTAAAATATATCGCTATTATCTCTGTTTTATTTCTCTTTTTCCCACACTACTAACTACACGTTCAGCTCGGTTTACAAGTGTCAGACTTGCTTCACCTTTACTGGAAAGAAAGGAAAAAAAAAATCCCACTTGTACTTTTTAAATATTATGGCAATTTTATTAATGGTCTTGTTTAAAACCAGGCAAGTTGATAAAGAAACAAGAGATCAAAACATAATTTTATGTTCAGACTGTAAACTTTCTACATCATGAGGTGGTAGCTGATGAGTCCTGTCTCTATGGGGTAATTAAATGCTTTGCTTTACAAGGAAAGCCCATGGAAATGCTCCAGATCATATAAAAACAGCAATTTACATAGTTATCAGGCATTGTAATAGAACTCTAGAGGTGGGTTCTAGATGACAATGCAATGCTGGCTCTCGGCTGCAGTAACTTAAGAGAACCTTTAAAAGACCTTCCCTGTCATTTCTTTTTCTTTCAAGTTCCATTTGATTCAGTAACTTATTCACCTGGTTGGTTCCCTTTCTGCAAAGTGGAACATCCCTCGTGATTTAAACCCCAGATACAGTTTATTTTCACTTTTTAGCAAATACCTTTTTTGTCTGCAGTGCCCTAAAACAGAACAATACTTTAAATACTTCATAAGGTATTTAACCTGCAAGATCCACAAGCGCGAGTTTGTTGCAGACCGTCTCGCAATGATAAAAACGCCTCCCTAATTTCTTCTAAACTGTCCCACGATTGGGTTTCAAGCACATGTTTACATACATGCATCAACATTTAACCACCTAAGCCAGTATGTTTTTTTAAACATCGACCTTTAAGTGCCAAGGAAAGTGCATGCAAATGGAAGTTCTAAAAAAAATTCAATAAATAAAGGTCTCTGAATGTAATGCTATCCCATCCAGGTCAGACAACACATACCACCTCGGTCTTTAGAATCACCCTCATTCAGTCCAGAGATGCTTTTTCTCAAAATGACAGGCTTTGTCAGTTACTCTGAAATTGCAACTAGGCTTTTAATGTGCACAGTAGGCTGGAAATTATGAGCAGGAAGAAAATAAATTGGGGGAAAAAAGGGCACTGTTATATTAAGCCAAAAATGCCTCGCTAAGAAAGCGTGCCATTTTGACTACAGTAGCTGTTGAACTTCTGCATTATGAACTTGAGAGTGATATCATGCTCCAGTGATATTTACAGTTTTGGTTTAATTGTTTTAAAGTAAAACAACAAAAATATTTGGAGAGACTTTTGACAGTGCACTTCTTGCGAAGGCCAGAGTGACCAGCAGTGCGGGTGCCCAGCGCTTCGTGCCAGCGCAGTGCTCTCTGTGTGTGTGTGTGTGTGTGTGTGTGATACGAGCTGCGACCCAAATCCTGCGTGCTGCTGTGGCTAGGAAAATGCTGGCAGGCGAATCTGGCGGTTCTTGAGCCCAGGACTGAAAGGAGCAGACTCCACTCCAGCCATCCCTGGCTTAACTAAATCATCTAGAATTACCCAGCCTTGGCTTACATGGCTATGCTTTGTGCGATTAGTGCTGGGCTGTGTCATGTGAGGTTTGCAGTCGTGCCCTGCCATGGCACCCATCTGCATTAACTATCTGTGTGCCTGAGGCAAGTGCTTCTCAACACAAACTTATCAAAACTCACGTCATCCTCCGCGGAAGTTGTGGTTTTGATGAAACTGCATTATGTACTGGAAAGTTTTTGACCAGGTCTGTTTGAATCCAAAAGTACTAACACAGCTGCTGAAGCATGGACTTACACTGCTAGAGGAAGTTGTACTAACCGCTGAGGGGGTGGCTGAAGACGCTTGTTAGCAGTAGATGATCCAAGATGTTTCTAGTGAGAGTCTGAGGCAAATGTCTCATTTGAGTGATTTTTTTTTTACCACAGCATTTTCCAAAATAATTTGCTTATGGCCCTCTTCCTAAGTAAATTCTGCTGTCTGCATGCCTCACCCTTCCTCTCACACCTGCAGGGACTGATGTGAAGAGAGGCACTACTCACTACTTCTCATCTTCTTCTGAGGATGTGCTTCTCCTTTTCTTCCTCCTCCTCCTCCTCAAGGAACAGGACGGTTTGAGAAATGATCCTCCAATATGATAAAGAACAGTTATTCCTACCTTAGAAATGAGGAAATGAAGCTGTGATCATGTAAGAGAATTACGTTCTTAGAAACCACATTTGAGGATTAGAAAAAGACAACGGAGGTCTGTGACACAGCAAGGATCTGAAGGAAGGTCGCGTGACTGATTTAATATAGAGCACTGACCCTGGTCATCCAGTTTGTTGCCTTCTCTGTTTGTAAAATGCTACAAAAGGCACTTAAAGCTACTTCACCCAGTTAAAATTTTAAGAGAGAATTTCTCAGGGTTAATTCACAGTTGCCTATTAGAAAATTCAAGTAAATGCTTCATAAGCTCAGCATCTTCTGTACTGGGGAAAACCTCCCTCCATGCAGCACTGGGTGGGGTTTCATCTTCACTCACTGCAGTCATTTACAAAAAAGCATCTACTCTACCGTAGCCATCCGGTCCCCTCGATGACCAGTGATGAGAGAGAGGCACGTCCAGGGAGCAACTCCTCTCACCTAAAAGAGGCATGTAAGGTAAGTGGTACGGTCACCTCGCAGCACTGACCGAAGGAGAACCTGGAACAATGTATTTGGTCAAGGTGTCCTTATTGCCACGTGGAAATAATGTGAGTTTCACTCCTATGATTTAATTATAAGACCCATTTTATCACATTAAAACTATCTTTTTCTCTATTTTTCTTAAGATGATCTATCTGCAGATAGATAGTAAGACAGGAATAAACAAACCTCAGGTAGAACCTCCCTTTCCTTTAGATTTTGGTTTGGTTTGTTGTTTTTTTTTTCTTGGTAACAAGAAACCAGATGGTTTTCTCAGTACCAAAACATGCAGCACAATAATTCTCACCCAGCCAAATACTGTGAATGCTTCCTGGCCCGTTGGGATGCCAGGGAACATGCTTGGTGTAATGGAAAGGAAGATCCTTTTCATTCTGTCGAGAACAATGGATGTAAGTGCCAGGAACTCAAAACTGTAATATCCAGCTGAAGCTCTTCATGGCTTACGTATTTACACTCCAAATAAACACCAAGTAAGACATATCCTCCTACCAATCAGCAAGCCTCTCATCCTAAAGAATTTATATTACTTTATCATACATTCAGAAAAACAAATTTGTATCTCCACCGGCTGGTAAGCCAGGCAAAAAGAGGCCCACTATGGCATATTAGTTTGGTGATAAAAGTATGCTATGAAAGTTTTAGCAGCAAACAGGTCACTGTCCCTTAAAATCCAAATGCAGGTTGTTTTCAAAAAAAAAAAGAAAAAACAGACAGACAAGATAACACTAGCTTAGTTTGCTTGACTTTAAGTGGGAAAGGGTAGTTACTGCACTAGATTTTTGTTGTTAAATTCTGACTGCTGGCAGTGAACTCTCGCCGTACATCTGTGGTGCAGCCATCTTCACAAAACCTACATGTTAGCGGACTTTTACATATTTCCTAAGCTGATGGACACTCAGTCTTTCTGTCCAAACCTTTGCACATTCTGACCATGGATAAGTTCTCCAAAGGAGAAGTATTTCCAGGAGGGAAGAGGATGTGCTCTTCAGCTCGGTGGTAGTCAGACCTCAGTTTCGGAATGCTCCCACCCTGCTTGCTTTGCTAATGAAGTTTTTCAGGAGGTCGTGGTCCATTTCTGCAAAGCCTTGAGTTTGTGTAACAACAGTTAAATGGTTTATGCAAAATCTGAAGCAAAATTCTTCCAAGTCCTAGGAAGAAATTGAGGTAATTTATAATATGAATGACTGATTACAAAAGAATAATAATTATTATTATTACTATTACGTTTAAAACCTGTCATTTAATTAGCAGAGAATATACCAGATTGTTCACATTACCAAGCCCTTTTCTGATCAGTTTGATTAGATCACAAATGATAGGATGAAATTTGTTCATACAAATCATTCAATAAACCGTCTCTGAGAAAACAGGAGTAGCCACCTAAATTGACTCTAGAACTCCATCACATTTACTGAGCTCATTAGAAAAGTTATTAATAAGTGAAACCGTCAACTTTCCCCACACACAACTACCAGAGCATCAGTAACTCCTTTCTTTTCCTCCCTGCACTGAAGTCGGTAGTGGCCCTGTGAAAAACAGCAGATAGCCTAGTCTGGCTGAAAATAAAAGTATGACGTAACATTTGATTATGCTCACTGAACAAACTGGATGTTAGGATACACGTGTCTTTCAGGGCAACTTAGGAATTGTGTGTCCCTGCCTAGGAACTGGGATTCCTAGATAGCAGAAATGGTTCTATCTTGTCCTGGCCTTGCTGTAACAGGATGTTCAGATGTTCAACACCGGGTAGGTACAAGCCATCAGGCCACACAACCCTGATTTCACACGGCAAATTTTGCCCACTTGAACTCCTCACAACAGTGGCAATCTTTCTCTCCGTGCACTGCGTCAATCCCCCTTGGCTGGTTCCTATGCAACAACTTGCACTTGAAAGAGAATGAATTCCTTTCTGCAGCAAGAAGAGCTGGAGCCAGCAGCAAGGCAAGGGTAAATTGGCAGTATGATCCATGATCTATAAACTCTTCAAGGGTTACAGCAAAAAGAGGTCTCTTAATCCATGCCAGTTTTATTCTACATTAACTACACAAACATTGCAGCCAGGGCTTAATAGTAGAAAGAAGTTTAGCAGAATCCCTGTGCATTTCCTTTTGAAACCTTTTCCTTAGATTGAATTTTTCTGTTGCCCCTGTCAAGATGTACCTAAAGCTTTAACAGAGGCCAAGCAGCATAAAATACCCTTTAAAAAGAAATAAGGTAGGAACAACGCACGGAAGTGAATTGTATCTCTCATCAAAAAGTGCTGGAAAAGCAAGAAAAGGAATGAGAATAGAAGAAGAAATAAAAAACACAGAAGAAATGAAAAATGTAGAAGATCAAAGACACTGAGAGCTTAAGTTTCAGCGGACCTCTGAAATGCTACTGCCAGAACCTGGGTTGCTTTACAGTCAATGTGCAAACTTTCACATTAAATAAAATGAACAGCAGCTGCCTTTTCTGGTACTGATGTATGGCAAGGACCATAGATATCACAGAATTCTGGTCACTAATTTTGCAGTAGCAAGAAATACTGGCTTTTAATTGTTATGTAGAAAACAATACAAAATTTGCTAAGTGTATATTAGAAATATGCTTTAAAATAATTTGTAGCAGCAACTATTTGTATTTTCTGAGATTAGGACAAAGTATTTTCAAGCATTTTTAATCCTAACATTGCCTGCAGTACATGATGCATATAGTAGCCAAGTCAGTCTTCAGTTAATTTGATATGTTAATGGCAGATGACACAGCTTTCTAATCTTTCACTTGCAGTGTTCACATTTAATGACAAAAAAATTGAATTAATTCTATCTTTTCAAACTTCCAAAATAGCAGGCCTCTTTCATAATCCTTCCTTGGACAGTTTTCTACTGGAGTGCTGATACGCTGAACATGGTTCTCAAACAAATTTTTACAATATTAATGTAGTACACTAAAAGATCCTGGCTTCCTTCACAATTCCTTAGACAGAGGCTATCCTTCTCTAAAGAAGCCTTTGCTGCACTTCCCTGAAGCAGTTCTACTATATCCCTTTCTGATCCGTGGATGCAGGGAGGCGGGCAACAACACACTGCCGAGTTTGACACACGCTGCACCCAGGGCAGGTGAACCAATTAATCATCCCATGATCGTATTAAAATACTACATGTTTTGAAAGGCTACTAGGTATACAGAACAAAACACTGAATCATAGAAGGAAGAGGAGGAGGACATACATTTAATCATGTAGCCAATCCCTTTTATTGTGTCTCAGCCATTATAAACTAGTACTTTGTCCAGGCTAGTTTCACTACTTCACAATACAACTAAATGTATATTTAACTAATCTTTAACTACTTCACCTGACACAGATCAACTAAAGGTAATTCTGCTTTGGAAACATTCAAAACTGTTGAAAAGCTTGTAAGAGGAGACACTGCAGAGTAAACTTTTAAAGAAAACTTCTGCCGTTGGGAGAATCAAATCATTTGGTCCTCCCTTCCTGTCCAGTCTTCTGATACGCGGGGCTTCTACTACCATAACACATTGGAAGTACAGTTCCTCTCTGCTTCAGCTGTTTGTGCCTTCCCTTACTGATAACCTTGGTTACAACTGCCTTGTAACCCGCAGCTGATAAGATTATTATCTACTAACCTGATGTTATCCCCTCTTTCTATTTACAAAAATCACTGACTTCCGGCCTCTTCGCAACTCCTACACAAATTCATCTCATCTAGTACGCTGCCTCTACACAGCACAGGCTACTGCAACATTTTAAACTCAGTTTTTGTTTCAGTCCCTTCTTTCTACTTGCTTCCTATACCAGGTACTGTTTATCAATCCATCATATTACACCTCCAGCCTCTCTTGCTTTAAAACATTATCCTACATTTCACAGCCAGGCAAAAGCAAAACCCAAGTATTTTTGAAAAACGTTGTTACCAGCTACATATTTTGCCTCTTCTAATAGATAATCTTCTCTGTTTGGCTATATTAATTTCACTCTTAGAAACCTTGGACAGAAAGATGAGGGCTTCTCAACCAGGTTGCCCAAGGGGGCAACCTCTTTAGCAAG
>VZTV01073511.1:16328-39214 GCA_013400875.1 Anhinga rufa | reverse complement strand
ACTTCTAGTAATTCCTCCTGGAAGTTTTTTTCCACAGCTATTTTTAGAGGCAATTACAGTTTCCTCTACTAAAAAGCGAGCGTACAAATTGGTAGCGGTTAGCGGTAAAACGGTAGCTTTGCTCCAACAAACTCTGACAACTGCTGTAGTGTGGTTTTGCACAGACGACTGCATTCTAAGGAGGTTCTTTATCACATGCAGACAAATTAAGGGACTAAGCATCTTCGGGGGAGAAAAGCACAACTGCTGAAAGGAGACTTAGCACATGGTCCCAGCTGGCCCAGGGTAACATCCGCCCTGCCTCCCTTACTCCAGCAGTATTGCTTAGTAGGTTAGTAGGATAAGATGGAGGTTTTAGCTGAGCTATGAAGTACTCTTCAGACAACACCCCCTGCAGCAGCAGGGCAGCACCAGGCGGCCCCTCGCAGCAGCAGCGGCCGAGCCCAGCTTTCCCACGCAGGAGAGCGTGCTGGGGGGCTGGGGCCTTCCTGCCGCCTCCCGGGGCTCCAGCTCCCGCCGCACCACTGACACCCCCGTGCGGGTCCTTCTTGCTCCAGTGACCCCAGCAGCAAGTACGTGATGAGCAGTCCCACCACGGGACCCCATAGCCACGCCAGTTAAGTTTTGTTTCTTTTCAGCTGGTACATTCTAGAGAGGTATTCATCAACGTGTATTCAGAAGAAAAATCAGTACCTTTGCCTTTCTGCTTTATACGAGCTTGTAAGTTCATCAAAAAGCTTGCCGTTCATTTCCATCAGGGTTTTCAGCACGTTGTATACCAGTGCCACAATAGTTCTAGAACAGAAGGAACACAGCCATTAGAATCACTCAACACAAAATTAACTTCAGTAAACAAGCATTCAGTTTCTTTTTTGGACTCCAAGTTTCTTATTTAAGATACTACATAAGGTCAGTCAGTTTCTGAAACAAAATCCTGTACTGTGATTTCCTCAGTAAATTAATAAAATGCATATTTAAACTTTTTTTGAAAGGGCTGTTTAACCTTAAATTCCTCACCCCTGTAATTGCACATAATGTAACTATTGGTACCGTGGCTGTACTAGAAAGCCATTCAATTACGTTAACCTTTAATAAACTGTGTTTTAACAATAATTTTGTAGTATTTAAGTAAGGAAATACGAGAGTCTAGAAAAATAAGCTTTTGGCTAATAGCTTCAAGACTGGGCAAAAGAATGCGGCAGAGGAACTCTGGGCACATGGTTTAAAAGCTCTACCAGAAATGTTTCTGGGCAGCAGATACTTTTGCTGCATATGCCCCATTAGAGAACCGAATTGAGAACATCAGATAATGGTTTCTGGTACCTCTGTTTCCTTCAGAAACTGAAGGGCTCAAGCGATACTGGCTGTCTCTCACACGGCTGACTGTATCTCCCTGTTAGGTATTATTCCTTTTTTACGAAGGCATTCATGTTTCAATAAATTATCTTAAATATTGTGTTGTTTATGCCCTTTAAACCCACTCTTAATTACACACAGAAACACAACAGTAGCGCTCAAATTAAATATTAAAAAGGTGCCTTATCATTAAGCTTATCACTGATCAAAAAGAGTAGGTAAACTCTCTTCCCCATCTTTCCCCTCACTAGCAGTTCACCTTCACAGCAGTACTGATGGGAAGGTTGTAGAGCAGAGGTGCCATGCCGTCTTGTGGCCTTGAAAAATAAAACCCAGGGCAGCAGCCAAAGGACCAGGTTTGCCTTTTCAGTACACTGTCCAATTCTGGGCACATGGTTCTCCCAGCTATTCATCAGAGGCCCCATGCTCGTTCAAAAGGCACGGTACACTTCACCTGTCTCCACACCTTATTGGGTTTTGAACACTAGCTTTCATGTGGTTTGAAGACAAAAGCTGATTTGGGGTTTTGGTTTTCTGAGAGCAAAGGCTTGATTTTGAATGAGTACTTAAGTCCGTATCAGGCAGCTAGATGGATATAAGCACGTTACTCTGCCCTCCAAAACAGGTTAAAACCAAAAGGTTAGACTTTCTTCCTCAGCCTTCCTGGTCCTCGAGGTACACAGTCATCCTGTGTCTTTCACTTCCTTCATTAAGAGCAACTTCTGCCTGCGGCTATGGAAAGAGGGACCTCCTTCATATTTGTTGGGGTCCCAAGTACTATTAATGGTCCAAGAACTACTTCTCAAAAGTTTATATTCAGTCTCAGCTGATACATTTGCAACTGGACACACCATCCAGATAAATTCAGAAGAATTTCAGAGCCTCTAAGGGCTTAAACAGGACATCTGCTTTAACTTCCAAGTGTGGGATGCTCCCGCCTACTCTGGCTTTTGCCTGTACGAGCTTCACATTCTACAAGTTGACTTGCAACTCAATTTGGGATGCTGGACACAAACTTTGATTTTTAGTATTTCAACGTAATTATTGCTTCTTTCAAACGTGAAATAAAAATGCTAACATTTAACCTGTGGCATTAAATATAAAATGAAGCAGTCACTCATTTCTCATTCCTATGATACTTCATAGTGGTAGGCAACTGCTCTTCTCCAATAGCATCTTTCCCCTTCTTCTCTCCCTGGGCAGCAGTAACTACTTACTAAGACATTGACAGAATTTTATTCATCTGAAGTAGTAAAGGACAGCAAAGCATCAATATAGTAAAGCATCCCTTGGCAATTGTTTTGTTTTAAGTAGCAATGCTTTGCATTTTTAGCTAACACATAAGATCAAGTGTGATTCCAGTATCAAGACCATCATCCCATTTCCTTGTACTTTTTCAGTAAATTCCAGTTCTCCGTCACAGCAATGCAGAACAGTAGCTGAAAAGTGACATCCCTTTTAGGACCCATAATCTCATTGATTTACCCTGATTTAGATAAAAATGAAGTCACCTTTACAAGCTTACAATCCATACCTGAAACAGTGGGCAGTTTATTTATGGTACTATAGATAAAGTTAAAGGTTACATACGGATTCCAGTGTTCTTTGGAGATCTTGTATAAACTGCCAAACATAATTGGTAGAATTTTATCAATGTTCTCCTCAATCAGGCTAAGAATATATTCATTATTCCAGAAGTACAAAGCTCTTTCTGCAACCTGAAACACAAAGTTTAGGGGTCAACAGCCACAAAATAAATTACTATACGTTAGGGGTTTTCTTATAATTTTTTTTTAATGCTTTACCTGAAAATGTGAACTTGACACACACTTGGATATTTGCTTAAATAAAGGCTCTTCTATTTTTTTGAATTGTGTCGGTTCTATTACATCTAAGATTTCTTCGATTTCACCTAAAAACATTACCTGTTTGTATAAAAAAAAAGTATGTCAGAAAGTATGAGAATGTTCTATATTGCCATTGCAAACAGAAACACACAAAATACAGCTTATACATTAGTCGCGAGTCCTGCAAAGAGCACTGTATGTAATTACAAGGCAGCAGACATCCACAGGTTTTTTGCAGCCTGAAAGAAGTCAGCTTCAGCTACCAGGCTGCAGCTCTCATTTTGGATTTCTTCTTTTGTGCAATTGCTCTAAACACTTCACAGAACTGCTTCTGCAGAATATATTTTTTTTTTTTACAGTTAAAAAAATCACTAGAACATTTTATTTCTTCAAGAATGGCTGCAGAGGTTACCATTATCCAAGATCTCCAAAGTAGCTTCTGAAGTGATAAATAGTTAATTCCCCTTTGAAATTACAACCAGCAGAGCCCTGGGTAGATGGCACAGAAAAATTTAACACCACTCACGCAAACAGGGACAACTGTCAAGTGACCCCATTTTTAAAGAGCTGTCGGGGGGTGGGATCTGGTGGCATAAATCAAACTCCTGATTTTTAAACTCATTTTAACTACATAGAAGAAGTCAGAAAAGAAATTAATTTCCCAAGACCGTTTAAAGTTATTTTTATACTATGGAAAAAGAATATGTATGCTATACCAGATATTTACTGGGTATCTCAAATGCTAAGTCTGTGTCCCACTGCAGATTGCTACCTCCAACCTGGTCTACATCTACTAAACTACTTCTCACCTCAGAAGACTGTTTCTCTATACAATATCTTAACTGGAACATGACTTTTAATATAGTTTTAACACAGTAACACCACAGTAAGTACAGACATACAAAACAGTTGCATCGAGTTGCATGACAGAGATAGGCGCCTCAAGAAGCTTCAAGAACTGCAAGTTTTCTGCAAGATCTCTTGAAAAGCACAGCAGAGGTGAGGGATATGAACCTGCCCCACTACATTTTACATCACAGCGGACACCAGAAGCAAGAGACAAAACCAACCTCTTTCTGGCTGCAAGTTTTTGGCCAAAATTTGAGCAGTCCTCTGATTACCTATATTAAAAATACAAATAAGTTAAAGCAGTTTCTAATAAAGCTTCTATTACATATTTGATAAGATTAAAAAAAGTGCTAGCTTGCTTTTCCTTATCCAGAGGCTCAATGAAAACCGAACACAGCTAAATGTAGTTCCACTGAAAATAAATACTGTGCTGTCTCAGTTATCTTGTTGAGGTTATCATAATAATTTAGACCCTTATTTCACAAGTCTTGTGACTATCCATCCACACTCCACTCCCATCCCGGTACATAGATTAATTGATAGGATACTGATAACATCAGTGCATCACAAAATGACTAACTCCCCTGTAGCTAGATTTCCCAGAATATTTTCTGTCTCCTCATCCACACTTTGGGGAAGACCTGTCTTGGCATCAAGGTTTGAAGCCCGAGAGCAAGTGGTATGCGCTGACTGCACAAACAAGGCTATCTGGAGGAGTCACGGCCCCCACTACTTCCTTTCGTCTTCTAGAATTTGAGATGTTGAAGACTGGAAACCAAAGAGATGTGACCTTACAGAGAAAATAGCTTCCAATATAGATACGGGAATGTATCTTACACAAGACTGGAAAAAAACTTCAGCAACATTTAATTACAAAATACAGCCCCTGTGGTGGGGGGGCTGGTGGGACGGACAGGGAAACGCACCACAAATAAAGGCTGGAGGCCTGTTTCCTACAACCAAAACATTTGACATGGTACCTCAACTGCAAAATTAATGCTGGCTAAAAAAAATAACCAACCCTTGTAACCATGTGTTTTGGAAGCAGAAACATTCTCAGAGCCTTATAAACTTTCATTCTGAGGAAAGAACCTCTATTTTTATGATTGAACAGCACCTGTCTGATCATATTCAACTGTAAAACTTATTCAACTGTTTGAGTACCTTCCATATTTGATTTTTGCCATGTTGATTTATTTTTTTTTTGGCCAGCTTCCCAGCTGGCTGTTTTATTCACAGCTATGTGTACTATCAAAAGTGACTTTCCAGAGAAAAAGTTAATATGACTTTAAGTGCCCACAAGTCTTTATCCTAGGATACACCCATATCCTGCTACTACAAAACTGAATGTCACCTCAGGCAGCTGGTAAAGTCCTATGCTCAAATCCACAAAAAAAAAAAGAAATGGAATTTACAAGGAAAGGACAGATTCCTTACAGAGCTTCGACCATACAGTTCTACCTAGCTGGCTGAATGCTACAGACAAATACGAATGCCATCACCTGACACCTGATGAAGAAGCAGGAGGCCTGCATCAGCCCACACAGCTGGCCCACAGAGGCAGGGCTCCCCCCTGACCAGCCAGTACTGACCTGGCCTCCTTACTGCCTCCACAGACAGAGCAGAGAGCTGGGGCAGATGGCACGGTGAGGGGGAAGGAGAAATTTTGGGCTCCCCCACTTGACTGCAATGAACTGTTCTGGCAGTCCTTCACTCACCCGCTTCTCCTCCACCCTTGAGGAGTCAGACTTGCATGAATTAATTATATTGGTTTCTCTAGATTCACAATGTAAAGTAGTCTATGTAAATACACTTTGAATCTAGGGCCATTTTCTGGTCAGGCTGCCCAGAGAGGTGGTGTAGTCACCATCCCTGGAGGTATTTAAAAGACGTGTAGATGTGGCACTTCAAGGCATGGTTTAGGAGACATGGTAGAGTGGGGTTGACGGTTGGACTAGATGATCCTAGGGGCCTTTTCCGACCTTAATGATTCTGCAATTCTATGATTCTGTTAATCAGCTTGTAACTGAATGACTCAGTTATATACGATTGAGATTTTGTATTTTTAAAGAACAAACCTGAGCATTTATAGGTATAAAAATGCTCATTCTGCCAATACCTCCCCTCCCCCCAGAACAACGCAAGTAAGCCAAAAAGTTTCAGACAAGCACATTTGCCAAAGAAAAGCTGTGAGAACCTACCATACTCCCCTAATCGGAGCATGAATTTACTGGTTTCGAAAGCATAAAATTGAGTCAGCTGGAAAAGTCCAGTTTCCAGCACTTGTTATTTTAAGAGTGTTGAATGTACTTCGCTACACAGACTCATTCTCAACTTGATAAAGAAATAACACCTTCCAAGCATAACAGTGCAGACCTCAACAAGATACCTATGCCTTGCTCCTCAGACAGTATCAGTTTCCAGCTTGACTACACTTACATATTAAAAAGCTGATACATGCATATTTATGTTCAAATATTTTATTCAAAGACATATTCAACATGAATGCAGATCTGAAATCCTGCTGCTCTTAGTACACAAAACTCAAGATTAGTAATTCTCCCGGAGCTACAAACTTCCCATAAAGTGACTCACAAGAGAAGACACCTGCTAGAAAACGTCTTATGTACAAGGACTGCATGTTTAGCCTGTTTTCTTCAATGTAAAGGTCATTGCACTTAGCAGGGTTAGGTAACAAACTCTTCTTGTCAGCTTCGCAAACATCAGGACTGACCTAAGGCAGACTACCATAGTTACAAGAGCTTGGATTGGATGTCCTCTGAATTGACCCTGAGTGACAATTCCTGCCAGAAAAATAACAGTAAGGTACTCGTGAAGACAGCCTTCTGATGGAGTTCTTAAAATATTACTTGACCTAAAGCCAAAATAAATTCCAAATGCTATCTCATCAGTTGCCCCACATTTTAACATCTACTTTTCAAGCATTTCAGAAAGTTTCTTAAAGCTTCACTTCTTATCATCTTATTAACGTCTACTCCTTGATAAAACCAATTTTACCATACGCTCAGGGTAATGCCAAAGCAAGCACAGGCAGTGACTCTGCAGTAAGTTCTTGTATCTTCGCCATTTTGAATTCATCTTCACTGATTAAGAGGCAACCAGAATTGTATATACTATAGTCCAGATGAAGTCTCAGAATTGCACTATGGCACTCCTACTTCAAAAAGCCCTACCTTCATGCTTCAAAGTTTGGGCTTGGATCCTGCATCGCAGCTCTGTAAATTCCTATCCGGAAGTTCTGACTTTGTCACGTTGTCACTTCATTCAATCTTGCAGGTTTTTATGTAAAACTACACATTTTCTGCTCACATGTCAACTTTAACTGTCAAAATGCCTGGATTATTTTATGGCTTGGCTTAAGGAATAAGGCTTACGCAATTCCTTTCTCCTCGCCCTCTCCAACAAAATAAGCTTATTGACCAGTGTAGCTGGCAACACTGCAATACAGGGGGAAAGAAGATGCTTCAAGCAGACAAGGCAAATTTATAGACAGTCAGGTATACCACCTTCTACCACCTACAGAATAACTTGTCTTCTGATGAGGAAGATCAATACTTAAGTGGCTGTGCAGAAAACAAGCTTCCACTGAAAGACTGGTAAAGATCTATGTTGTTTCCGCAAAGCTGTTTATCTCTCTTCTTTACAGAAAAATTTAGATTTTTGCATAAAAATTCATTTTTCTGCAAATTCATTTGCATAAAAATTTCATTTTTTTTCTGTCACAAAAAAGGATAAAGTATTTAAATATCAACATACCCCTAACAGAAAGATTTCTGATTGTCCAGCTAAACCCAGTTTCTGTTCCAGCTGGTCTGACATCAGTCTGTGCCCCCATGAGCTGCTGCACTGCCCTGAGCCTGCATTCTTCTTCATGGGCATTGCCAAAGCCCTTGCGTGAAGCGCTGCAAACCCCTTTTTAGCCGAGCTGCCAATAGGTATCATGGGAGACTCAGTCTGGCAAATGTCACCGATGCCTGAAGCACCTGTGCTATAACTGCCAAGAGGCACCCCAGTAACTAAAGAGACAGAACAGAAACATCATATTTGGAACTTCAGAGTTCCTTCTGTCTAAATAAGTGTTGTTATTCTTTCCAGCTTTTATTTTGGGATTGTTTATTCCCTAAAATATTTCAACTTTATGGAGTGGCCAGGCACAAGCCATCAGCACCAAAAATACCAAAATTTTAGTTCTTACCAGGAGGGAATACAGCAGTTGTTACATGCTTTCTCACATAAGGTAATTTGCATATCAGTGGCTCAAGCTTTTATTTAAATTTGTGCTCTATCTTGGTCACAGGCTAAGAGATAATTGCTCTTTCAAACCCAGAATTTGCTTAACAACTGTTCTGGATTAAATTCCCCCTTCCCCCCACCCCAAAAGGCCCATGGATCATTACTCAAGATAGCACAGATAGCACTGCTATAAAATTCTAACAAGTTACCCTGAATTATTTAGTTGAAATTAAAAATAGAAAAACATTCAACTGAAAAACACTTACAGGCTCTGTTAAAGTTGTATCTTTTTCCAGGAACTGTACAACACAATAGGCGAGCTAGAACATAAGTCATGATTATTTAGTTTAAACAGACACTGTTTAGACATTGCAGAATAACTAAATATCACAACTTATAATGGAAGCACTTCAGATCGGGGTGGGGTAACCCCAAACACCCTTACACAGCCATTTTAAATTCTTCCAAACCAAACAAAACTGCAATTAAAGCAGCAAGGTATACAAGCCTGCTCTATCTTACAAAAAACTTCCTGCATAACAAAATCTTTTTTTTTTATCCTAGAAGAAAATTACTTTTAAGCTTGACAGATATTTCCCTAGCTCAGATCCAGTATCCAGACAGATTTTTCTCAACATCAATTCCTCTATTAACATTACAAAGCTATCATTTTCAAACATCTGTATTGTGGTAAAAAGGTGATACTTTCAATAAAAAAAAAAGTTTTAAAACAGGTTTGAGCACACATAGCTCAAGTACTAGGCATCTACAGCACACAACATTCAGTGATAAGGTTACAGGTAAAAGAATTTTAACATATTACATGGCCACAAGAGATCAGGCAGCATCTGCCCAGCTGTATCCTGACCCCAGCTATGGCCAACAACAAATGCCTGTGGATGAGCATGGGGGAAGCATAATGAGATTACGTCACCAGTGTGCTCTCCCAGCCTCTGGTGAATTCTGCCCAGGGCTCTTCTCAGGCCAAAGTGTGATATTATATGTTATGTAATTACTTATTGTTCAGTTACTTAGCACACAGTTAAATAACTAAACAACCATGCCTCTGCCCAGTACATAAACCATACAATAATCCTATTACTAAAGTAGTTACAATTCTAGATTCTATTAAGACTGATTTTAAGTAGTCACAATACTTTTCATCTCACAATGTAAAGCAAACCCAAAAATTATTCACATGCATTATATGTACATTTCAATACTTAGGATGCTTGAATTCAAGCATAAAAAAGGAAAGGTAATGTTATCCCAAAGCAGATAATTACAATGCTGTAATTACAACAGGTCTAATTTATTTCTTTTACCCTTAGGCTAAGCATGTATATGTGTAGATTCAAAAAATAATAAATGTCACACATTAATCTCATAAAATCCCATTATATATATTATTGTACAGTAATACTTTATTGTTCAAGGACACAAAGACTCAAACTTAATTCAGCTTTAAGGCTTTAACTTTCAAGGGTAGGCTAAACTTGTACTATAGCAAAAAAGCAACGAGGCCACTCCTGATTGCAAAGCAGATTTAATGCTGGTTTTACACCCTCAATGTAATACGAAATCAGAAACACACAGTGCTGAAACTGCACATGGCACTAGTGGTTTATGAAAGGATAGGTGAGTAGCCTGGTCAGCAAACCAAATGCTACTTTCAGGTGCACAGTACAGCTGAATTAATAGGACCCTTTCAGGTACTGATGAACTGTATGAAACATATCATAGAAAAAAAAGAATAGCTTGTTGTACTGATCTTTCAGTGATAATACCTTTGGCAAGTGACTGGTCCCTTTCATATCACTGACTCATTCCACAGAGCCCCCTATTGCATAGCAATAAACCACAAAGACAAGTGGTTTAATTAAATTAAAACTTTTTATGAGAATTGGGGATTAACTGAGCTCTTGATTTGATCCTGTTTGTAGGCTATATAGGCATAATGATTTCACTTTAATTAGAAACTCATTTCCTTGTATCTTTAGTCTGTAAGGAGCTGTATTAGTGAGCTGACTAAGTTAACAAAGTAAGTTTTTAATTAGCCACAGCAGAATTACTTGCAAGCTTGCATCAGATATATTCAATACTCAACTGCCATATGTCTGGAAAGGACATACATTGTTCCTCAAATGAAATGCTAAACATCTGTGCGAAGCATAAGAATTGAAGTCAAATGAAGAACTAACGCATTCTGACAGCACATCACGGGTCTATGTAATTTCTAGCTGATCCAGAGAGCTACCATACATTTCTACCATTCACATCCAACATTCTCCTTCCCTGTCTCTGGGATGGCTTTAGAAATGAAAAAGCACTTCTGTAATAAGTACCTGGCCATACCCAAGGTTCCTTTATACACAGCATTTTGGTTACATAAAGGAAGTGATAACAGAACAAGGCCATGGGATTAAATGAAGCTTAAAGTGTGACAAGACAAGCAAGCAAAAAAGCTTCCCCACTTCAGTTGACGTGCCTTTGACTCGCTGGTATATTCTTTTACTTTTAGTATATGCTAAATATGTCTAAATGTTAATTTTGAGATAATAAGATCTGCAAGATCTTTTTAAAAAAACAGCAACTGAATTTGCAAATATTTTGGAATATTGCTATTATAACATACTGCTTTAAATTTCATTAATTTCAAATGCAAATACAAAAAAACCCCACCGCTCTTAAAAATAGGCAAAAGCTTACCTGTGCATGAAACAAAGCTAATCCCTTTGCAGTATGCATGGGAATCAGAACTTTCATAAGGAACTGTTTGTGTTCTGCTTTCAGTGGCAGTGCAAAACCATTGATAATACTGAAAACATGAATAAGCAGGATTTATTTTTATTAAAAAAATCATTTTTTCCTAGCAAGTCAAGAACTTCTGTAAATTCAAGACACTCCATTTCTGATTCAATTTCTAAACCTGATTATTTGAAACCATAAAACAGCTCTACATATGCACAACCTGTAAAGTGTTGCTATCACACAAGCTTAGACTCTTGGTAGGAATACAAGACACATAGTGGAAGTCAAATAATACTCGTTAGATGAGCTGAAGTATTTTTATTGTGACCTCCATTATGTAAAATCATCTACAGTAAGTCTCGCTGTCTAATTGCAAAGCCCAGACAGGTGCATCAGGACGCTGATCCATTTCACCCACAATCACTATCAACTCGCAGAGAAAAAAAACAGATGGCATACAATTTTGAACTATTTTAACAGTGCAGTTTGAACAGTTTTTTGGGATGGTTGAACAACCTTTCCCTACAAAAACAAAGTTCAAAAGTTCTCATTGATTCAGTAATCTTATTTTTAAGAGTTGATGAGTCGAACAGACAAAATTCCTTCAGGAAGAGTTGGGGTTTTTTTTCCTCCCTACATTTTAGATAAAACTGACAAAATAATGGTATCGCATTCACTTGATTTTAATGAAATTTCTTTTCCACAATAGTTTCACAATGTTTGAATTTTCAGTTAAAGCAGTAATATTTATTAAATTTTCTACTGTGAAATATATGTGACAGTTTTGGAAAAAAACCAGTAAAATACTACCACAAAAAAACTTTGAAGTTAAACATTAGTGAAACAGTGTCAAAAAAGATAACTAAAAACCCCTAGCAAGAAACCCTTACAAGTCTTTCCTGAATAGGATTTAAAGAAAACCAGCCTGCCGAAGATTAAAGCACTTCATTCAGCTTGAGAGCAGAAGTTAACATTCATTTTCTAAATCAAAGAACAAGTCATCTATCAGATAAGATAAGCAAGAGTAGATATTCCTGACAAACAAGGACCCTCGAGAAATGTTTTGCCAGTCATCTTTAAAGCTTGCACCAAAAAAGAATAATTTACACTCTATATCCTAATTTGATATTCACATGGTAACCCAGACAGTATTAGATTATGTCAGTGACTGCACTTCATCACTCGTTACTGTAATAATTCTTTCCCCCTCTCCATTCCCAAAGCAAGAAGATGGAGGCAAACACCCACAACAACATTTTTTGTGTCAGATCAAACTTACCTTCCTAATATCTCAAGAAGTTCAGCAACACCATTGAAATGCTCCGTTTCATATATAAACCTGTTATGAAAAAAGACAACCATCAAAAATTCAAATAGAGGATCAGAGATTCCAAAGTAACCTTTAATAAGCTTCAAACATTTGGAAGCCAGATCACAGACCAAAAAAGGTCTTTTACTTCAAGAATAAATCACTGCAGACCCCGACCATAAAAGCAAGATAAAATATTCCTCATCCTAGTCTCTCACACACACACACCCCCACAGCATACCTGAGGAAAATGTTGTTAATCTGTTTCCTGATGAATGCTCTTAAACCGAGGAATTTTCCATAAATTCGATGAAGAACTGTCTTTAGGAAATCACGTTCTCGTGGGTCTTCACTATCAAAGAGCTCCAACAACTTTAAAAATTAAATTGAAATCTATTACTTTTGAAAGACTTAAATTTTGTTATGTTACTAACCAATTCGAGTTTTATCTTTAGTTTACAAGTTTACATTAGAAAAATTAGAATCAGTTTAACCAAAAATTGTTTGGACATGAATATTATATTTTCAAAATTAGATTTTTAATAAAGCTGATTATTTTTTTAAAGCAAGCCCAGCAGCTTCATTCTCTTCAAAAGTCTGTACATAGACATCAAAGCCCTTCCAACAACTATTAGACTATAAAAATAAAAATGAAATTGTAAGAATGAAATAATCAAACCTTAGGTAAATGGTTTACACTTGGTCTTTAAGAAATCAGAATTAATCAAATCTGTGTCAGGTATTTACAATTTCTTAATTAAAATCCTGTATTGCTTATCTCAAAAAGTTACTTGTATCTTGAATTTTAAGCAAAAGCATTCCAATACAAGAAATGATCACAATTATATTTATTATATTGATTAATATGGAGAGGGTCATAAAAAAATAGGATATACAATTAACTGATTCTCTGCTCATACAGACTAAATGCCGCAATAAGCTAGCAAGATTTTCCACATATTTTTTTCTTGTAGAAAGTTTTCCAGGGATACAGCGACCACCATACTCACTTGAAGACATCAAAAGATATTCCAGTCCCATTACAGACCATTATTTTAGTTATTTTGTTCCCCACATGTCCAAGTGAGAGCATATTCAGAAATACTAACTGCGTTAAACAAGTTAGTAACTTAGCTCAAGCAGTCATTACAGTCTCCTGCTCAGTCCAGGTCTGTGAGCTTAGGTCTGTCTACGCCGAGCAGCATAAGGGACTGGAAACAGCTGTTCAGGAACTTTGCTCAGGCTCATTTCATTTTTATATTTAGAAGGAATTTCTCAGGGTCATTACTCCACTTTTTTCCATATATAGCTAGCTGTTCATTGCATTGTCTTTTTTATACTCTAGAGAAAGATCAAGTGAAACGTCATGGATTGAAACTCTGCAGCATGGCTCTTAACAACCACGGGTCAGTAAATTGGATACCCACAGCCAATAGTTTGGCAGCAGCTTCAGGCCTAAATTTTGTGGGAAAGTCGAATAAAACAGAGATGAAGGAAACACCTATAAACAAGAACAGTAAAACCAAACAAGTGGAAATTAAGTGCAGTCACTGAAGGTGGGGAGGAAAAGTGTCCATCTATGTTTTTACTGTTCATTGGCCTGCCGGCACAGCACAGCTCTTCAAATACTGAGCTTTTCTTTGACAAACAAGTATTTTGATATGCTAAAAAAAAATCCCCACTGACTTAACCTTGGACAAAAACTGTTATGGTATTCTACAGCCTAATTCCTTGAGAAATCATATTTAATATGAAATCTCACTTCACTTTCTTGCTTATAGTTACTTTGCATAGCAAAGCATGATTTTCTTATGTACTTTCGTACTTGATTTTCCTTCTGTGGTTAACACACGATAGTAAAGAGAATGACACTATCTAGTCACAAGTTAGCAGATGTTGGAACAGATTTAATACACAATAAGTACATGGACTTTTTACAGGAGAAAAGTTTGCTCTAAATTTTCCCGTGATAAATCTATAAAAAACCCACAAACATAAAAAAGCACCACAAAAGTTTAATGTGCACATTGTTAATTTGACTGGAAGTAAGTTATAAATCATTAACACAACTCATATTTACAAATTACAAATATTTTGCATTGCAAAGCACTGAGGTTGATATCTGAAAAAGTGTATCTGAAGTTATTGATTACATACAGCCTCTGTGGTATGCTGTGCTGTTTATTTAGTGTTTCGCAGAAACCACTGTTAGAATAAATAAAATTTAACCCTGGGACAACATGAAAGCTTTAACGTTCTCCTCAGCTGTACAGTCTTCTGAGAAATTAAGCTTGAGAGGTGATCTTTAAATCTAGGGCTGGGAAAACTCTCTACTTACCTGCTGTACAAATTTCTGGTCAATATATCGCTTTGCAATGCTAGGCTGAAAATCCGGGCTCTCCAAAAACCTCAGGAAAAATTCATACACCAACTACAAACATTGGAACAAACATTTTGAAGTTAGTAAGTACACCATAACACAAATCTCAGCCCCACCAGCACCACAAATTCAGTGGGACTAGTCACATGCTTAAAAAGTACAAAAGGAAACTGAAGCCTAACACATCACTGCTTAATCACAGCCTCTACCGGAATTTACTGAAAGAATTACAGTAAGTATCAGGAACACTTTAATTCCTGGAAGAGTCAAAGCTTAATAAATAACCTACTGAAAATATCGCTATTAGACAAAAAGCAGGTTCTAAGTATTACATATATTCACATTTCCTACTATATTAAGAATTTATTACGTAGAAGTAAGTTACCAAACACTTATCAACACTAAGGGTAAAATTAAGTGCTCTAACATCACATAATTCCTTAAACAGATAAAGAAAAATGTGCTAACTGAAATCTGCGTTCCTGAAATTAAGTTTCAGCTGCAAACTCCAAAAATGAAAAGTAATATTAAAAAGCTGAATGAATACTCAGAAACTGAAGAGTCTGGCTTAACATTAGGTTTCTATACCCTGGCTCAATTAAAACAACAGGACCCTCTGCAGATTTATCTTCAACATCCTTTATATTTTGTAGTATATTATTTCTATTGAGTTCAAGGCCCCATTCGCTCTGATCCCGCAATGCCCACAGATGGAAAAACAGACAGGAGATAGAGTGAGGGCCTGAGGTAGCAGAGAGACACATGAAGAAGCCAGAGCGCAAGTCCCACATTCTGGGGTTCATCAGAAGTCCAATACACAAAATACTGGACTTCCATAACAATGGCAGATTTAGCAGATACACATAAGGCATCTCTTAACTAAGACAGAATTGAAAGGAAAGACATCTTATGTTTAGATACATTCAGGCTACTTAGGTTCTCAACACGTATTTCTTAACATCATGTTAGTTAAACAACTAATTAGTAATAATACTAAAATGCAATTTAGATACATAAATACATCACTGACTGGACTTCTAAATATAACCCACACAAAACTGTGGTCATACTCACAGGCATCTCTCTCAACTACTACACTATGAGTACTTATTAAACTGAGAGCCAGCACCTGAGTAACTGATAATTATAATTATGAAGTTCACTTGAGAGAAGTGCTTGACAGTAAGTACTTTTTATCTAGAACATTTGAGATGACAGTTACTTATGCATAGCCTCGAGGAGGATATGCTGTATCTGCAAAGCAGAAGCTCAGAAACACAAGTTCCCCTTCACTCTTTCTTCCCCTCTGACAGACTGTAACAACAGCTTTTCAGCAGTTTAAATATATCAAATTTCATGAAACAGAACTGTATTAAAACCCAAGCTTCCCTGTATAGCCTTAATTTGTCTTCTTGTGCGTAAACACAATAGCACGCAGTTGCACAACAGACAACATAGGACAGGGTATTTAAAAGCTCAGTAATAGACAATCCAATAATAATTTTAAATATTACCATACTTCATCCTCTGTCTTAGAAAGAGATCAACCATGGCTGTTTAATAACTTCATTAATGACAGGGACAGTTGGATCGAGTGCACCCTCAGCAAGTTTGCAGACGATGCCAAGCCGAGTGGTGCCGTTGACATGACCAAGGGATGCAATGCCATCCAGAGGGACCTGGACCAGCTCGAGAAGCGCGCCTATGTGAACCTCATGGTGTTCAACAAGGCCAGGTGAAAGGTCCTGCACCTGGGTGAAGGCAACCCCTGGTATCAATACAGGCTGGGGGGATGAAGAGATTGAGAGCAGCCCTGCAGAGAAGGACTTGGTGGATGAAAAGCTGGACATGAGCCAGCAATGTACACTCACAGCCCAGAAAGCCAACTGTATCCTGGGCTGCATCAAAAGCAGCGTGGCCAGCAGGGCGAGGGAGGTGATTCTGCCCCTCTGCTCCGCTCTGGTGAGACCCCACCTGGAGTGCTGCGTCCAGCTCTGGAGCCCCCAACACAGAAAGGACATGGGCCTGCTGGAGCGGGTCCAGAGGAGGGCCACGAAGATGGTCAGAGGGAGGGAGCACCTCTCCTATGAAGACAGGCTGAGAGTTGGGGTTGTTCAGCCTAGAGAAGAGAAGGCTGTGGGGAGACCTTATTGCAGCCTTCCAGTACTTAAAGGGGGACTATAGGAAAGATGGGGACAGAGTTTTTAGCAGGGCCTGTTGTGACAGGACAAGGGGTAACATTTTTAAACTGAAAGAGGGTAGATTCAGTCTGGATATAAGGATGAAGGTTTTTTTTACAATGAGGGTGGTGAGACACTGGCACAGGTTGCCCAGAGAGGTGGTAGATGCCCCATCCCTAGAAACATCCAAGGTCAGGTTGGACGGGGCTCTGAGCAACCTGGTCTGGTTGATGATATTCCTGCTCACTGCAGGGGGGTTGGACTATACAACCTCTAAAGGTCCCTTCCAACCCAAACTACACTATAATTCTATGATTCTATTGATCTTTTTCAAGCTAAAAAGTAGATAAATTCATTAGTGGTTTGTATTGAAATGAGATACATATGGCTGGAGGGAGGTTATTAGCACAGCTTCACAGGGAATAATTTTGGAATTAAATTTCATTAAATATTTCTGTCAGTGACCACAGCAAAGAATAGTCATTTGTGATAACTGCTTAGACAATGACACAATATTGGAAGCTACTGCCAGGGGAGAAAAAAAAAAGAAAAAAGTATGTCAGGTTATCACTAAGAATGGACAAGTTAACCCTGAAGGCCTGCAGTTAGAATTACAGGATGAAATCCAAGGATTGCAAAGTGACAGAGATCCAAGAAAAACATCTGCTAAGGGTTAACCATAGGATGACTAAGATCCATCTATACAATGAAGCCACAGAAGTGACAGATGAAACCCTGGGATATTCCAGGAAGATACTGACAGCACAGATAGAGATGCACAGCCTTACACATGCTTGAGGAAATTTAGTCAAACCCAAAAGGATACAGAGAAGGAGCCACTAGAATTGTCGTGTGATAGAGCACCTTTTACGAGTGAAGACCAAATTGGCATGTTTTATTTTCCCCTAAAGGACGGGGAGGAAGGACAATTATGCCTTCTTTCCATAAATAGATATGGGTACTACAATAAACATCAAGCAGAAGAACTAAGTTAAAGCATACCACAATAACCTTGGACAGCTTGTACCAAGATGTTAAGTTTAGGGTATCTCAGTTAGGATCAAAACCAAGGTACATCTCATCTATAAAATAGAACAAGTCAGCAGTGATGCAAGATTCTCAATATATGATAACAAATCAGTTACATATCTCACTTGTAATATAGGGAGAGTATGCATTAGTAACCATGTGAATGCCTCATATAAACACATGCAATTCCAGAACCACAACTGTTGCTATTGCTCTTAAAGAGCGTCCAGAAAAGCAAAATTTAGTGCTCAAAAAATCCAGTTTCAGAGCTGTATCGCAGGGAAGTTTTGTGCACTGAAGGAGTATTTGTGGAGTTCTGATGCTTACCGAATCATCTAGCTTCCTGAAAATTAGTACCACTGCTCCTAGAACATGTACAACTGGTAAGATGTATCAAGTAACTTTGGAAATCCTTGGGAGCCTTGGAAAATCCCTAAAGCTTTATCCGAGGCATTTTGGGAAGCAAGCTGCAATGCCCATTTCTGGATAGTCAGCCTCTCCCTTCTCCTGTATGCTAATGTCTGCAAACTTAGAAGCATAACAACAACAACTACTATCAACTAGGGGGACAACAATGGATTCTAGCCACAACAGATACCGGCTACTACTACAAAAGAAAAAGAAAAAAGAAGAGACAGAACAGGGAGAACTGTTGGATTTAGTCATTTTGGTTCTCAAAATTGGTCTGCTTGGGTCAAAGAGCTATAAAATGTAACTCCTATTACTTTGGTGATTTAATCTTTTTTCTTGCAGAGACCGCTAGAATATTACTGCTTTAAGCTACCACATCGACCAACTCTGCAGCTCCCCAAACATGAAATTACACAGTGGCTTTAATGCCAACCTGTTCAACCCAGTTTGGCTGTTACAAACCATCTTGAGTACTGCTTTAAAGCAATGTCTTTCAAGTAGCACTCATTTTACTGAGAGTCTACAGTCTTTTGTTATGACTACACACATTGGTAACTTACTAAGCCATTATCTATCATGTTATTTTGTAGATGAATGCTAACAGATTCAGCCAGAGAAGAGCAAAGATTTAGATTTTTTTCTTTTCCCTCCCAGAAAACTGGCTACCTGACTGCTAGATCAGGATAGAATACCGAATTTGTTTTACTGTTTCACAAATCACAGCCAGCAAAACATCCCCCCGGTGCCCCAAGCAGTTCTTTAGACTATACCAAAAGTAATAATGGGGTTTGATATGGCAGGGCAGGGTGCATACCCCCTTCCTCCATACACAAATTTTGACACTTCCAGCAGCTTTGTGCTCCTGGAGGACGATTAGTAAGTTATCAAACTCAGTCTTCTACCACCCAGTAGCATGTGAACTGTAAAAGAAAGGAGAGGAAAACCAAACTGTTTCTATTGTCCTGCAATGAGCAATCTATTCGAAGGACAGGATGAACAACTGATGGAGGAGAGGGAAATCCACAATCAATGATCAGACAGCCTGGCCAAAACTCATTTAGAAAAACGCAAAGGAAAAAGCTGAAAATAAAATTTCAAATAATACCCAGGCTACAAACCTCTTTCAATTTCTCTTACACAAGTCTAAAGCACATGCGAACTGGTCGCAGAAACCACAAGTCTTTTTCTATAAAAAGAACTATAGTTTACTTATGACCTAAAGTGAACTAAGCTAACATTTACAAATTTTACTCCTGAGAGACAGGAGCATCTTGAAACCAGATGACACTGCTACTGACTATAAGAGACATTTGCATAGCCCTTGCACACTCCCACCCCTACAAAATCAAGCCTCTCATCTAGTTCAGTTATAGCCATTTCTCCTATGAATTAGAATCAGCCATATATAAGTAAGATATTATTATCACAGCCTTTAATCTGCAGTTATTTTTTGTGATAACTTGTCTCTTACTTGGTTTAAGTCTCAAATACTATGCTGAATGTGTGGTTTTATAGCCAATATTAGAAGTCCAGTTTTTAAATAAGAGCATTTGTCAGTACATTAGAGCTGTAATATTATAGGGACAGAGTAGCATTTTAACTTTCTTAAGAGAGGGGAAAGAATGGTATACAGATGTGTGGTAGCTATTAATCTCCTAGCCACTACTAGGAGTTGCTACATAACTTTGATTTAACTACTTATATAAATTCGGCAACAAACTACCTGAGACATGAACTTGGATGATTACAAGTTATTTAGGTTTGTTCACCTTTTAACAGTTAATTGGAGAAAAAAAATCAGCAGTATTGCAAGTCAGTCACGTGATTGATACAGCAATGCTATAAAAATCATGAGATTGGCACAGGAGTGCAACAATAGAATAACTAACCAACTGTCACCAAACAACAATGCCTATATTGTAAAGTTTTTGTATGAAGGGAGGGAAGAGGGTGGGAAGAATGGGGAGATATCTGTTTCTTGCTCAAGACAAATGAATACTATTACTCCACTTTTTGTTACTGTCACAAGAAACTGAACTGTTAACATCCACTTCATTGAAATCACACAAAAAGGTTGCTTGAGTGCAGAAAACAAACCTCTTAAGAGCATAAAAATAGCTGAATATTTTAGGTAATTAAGACATACATATGCCACACTTTAACAGTGCAATCACTCCATTAAAAAAGGTATTTAAGCAATTGGGAAGACTTACATTCTGCCATATTTATACACGTTAAGAAAAGCACCACTTTTTTTCCCTCCCAAGGGTAGAAACTCAAGTGTATTGTAAAAGCAATTCTGACGTTCTACCAAAGGCACAAAATGACTCAAGTATCCATTCACAGTTCTTGCCTTACAAGAAGGCTTGAAAATAAAAGAATCACATACCTGTATGTGGGGCCATGAGGCTTCAAGAGTTGGTTCATCTTCTTCTGGATCAAAATCTGGATTATCACTAGGCGGAAGTGTTCTGAAAATATTAGAACTAATCTGCAATAAGAAAAAAATTGTTTAATTTTATCACTTTTTTGCTTCCACAGATGACATTCAGCAAGATACTGCTTTTATCCTAAAATTACATTAGACAAAACCATCTTTAAAAAAGGTTAAATCACTTTTATTCTTTTTTTTTCCTGCTGAAAACATGCTGAAAAACTGCTAAATCCAAACAGCCAGAAGTCTGAAACAGACCAGTGAAAGTAATAAGTAACTTTTTTCTCAACTGTTTTACAAGCTTGTAGCTAGACATGGTCATATTTAAAATTCTTCTCTGAAACCATGAAAGTTAAAAGAAAATTTCAGTTTCCCTTTATAAAGGCCAATTTTTAACTATGTGCACTGAGAGCTGAGGCTTTATATAGAACAAATACCGTATCACTAGCCAATTATGATTTAAACAGAGTTCTCCATGTGTAAGACAGACAATCCCAAAAATATATTTATTTTGAGAGTTCTTCACTTAATTTCAAGATATTTCTCACTTTCAAGTAAGAACTGTTTACAATTTTTCACCTTTCATAATTTCAAGATGTTTCAAGGTTTTGGGAAGTCAGAAATACATAACAATTTTAACTTTTTGATACAACACAGAGTAACTTTGAAAAGAAAACTAAGAAAAATAGCTACCAAATTACTTTAAGTAATGATATGATACAAATATGATATAGTCCTATCAAATCAAAAGGGCGAGTTTGAAAAGGTTTCTTCAGGGACTTCTGAAGTATATAGAATCCTGGATAGAAGACCAATCTTTCAGATGTCAAAAGAAAAATAAACATCTTTTCTGCCAGATGTAACATACTGGATTTTAAATCTCTAACATGAACAAAAGAGAACATGAAGTTAATTTTGTGTCTGCATTTTCTACTGGGTTTTGTTTTTTTTTTTTCAGGAATACATTTAGCCCAACTTTTCCAATCATCTTTCAAATGAGTCTTCTCAATCAAATCTGTTTCAAATAGCTGCTAACCCCCCAAGTCTACTAAACACAAAATAAAGTGTTTGACAGTTTGCAGCAAATGCTTCTGCACAGCTTCCATGGAGTCTCCAAGGTGTTTGTGGAATCTTGCAAAGGGACTTTAGAAGACCCTGAAGTCACCCAGCTGGCTCTGCACAGAGGAATCAGCTGCCTCATTAAACAAGATATAAAGCTATTGCATAAACTAACTTTTCATTTCCTCCTATGCGCTTCGTTCTATGTCCTGTCACTGTCTCCTGTTGGTACACAGTAAAGCTGCAGACGCTGGTGCTCTGGAGTAGAAGGGCAATGATGTTCTGTGTGGATGGGCACTACAGCAGTCTCCTAGTTTACTCCACAGCAGAAAAAAAACCCGAACAGTACAGTTGTCCTTTAATGTTTTAAACACAAGAGACTTGGGATGCTGGAGCACAAGAGAAACTGGCTGGGAGGAGAGGAGGGGAAATAGGAGTCAGAGAATGTACATTTTAATCAAGCCCGAAAACCAAGACTACAATCCTGGTTCTGTTATTTAATATTGCCTACTCTTACTAGGTACTAGGTATTCAACAAAAACATCCAACATACAAATCAGTCTCCTACAGAGACCTCCCTACCTCTGCTTACAAGTCTTCTGGTAATGTCTCTTGAAAATGTACCCTTTTATTTCTAGATGCATCTTGCTGAACTGAACCAGCCAACCCTTTAGCACAGATCCTCAGAGTACAGAATGCAAAAGTTTCAAGTCCAAAACAAAAGGTACCAACTACTGAACATACTTCTGTAGCAGAAACAAACAGCAAGCCTCTCGGCCAGATATTTAGAAAACTAATTTTATGATTTTCAGAGTATTCAGGACTTCTGTTCGCATAATCAGGCTCCTGAGAACATATGGAACTTAGAATAAACTATACCATTTTTATGTACTAGCCATCTCCCTAAAGAACTGGTTCATTTACTTCATTATGTTTGAAATACTTTTGCTTCCTGTGTAATTTGCTTCTGTTGCGGTTTAACCCCAGCCAGCAGCTAAGCACCACACAGCCACTTGCTCACTCCCCC
>VZTV01073509.1:8544-27510 GCA_013400875.1 Anhinga rufa | reverse complement strand
GGTGTATGGGGGGTGGGGGGTGTATGGGGGAGCAGGAAGTATCTGGGATGGGGGGCAGGAGGTGTGGGGGGCCCTATGGAGCTGCGTGCGTTGGGGCTATCGGGCTGTGGATACCCTGGATGGGTACCGTGAGCATGGGGCAGGTTTTGGGGTGCGCTGCAGCAGGTCCAGAGGAGAGGAGATGCTGACGGGGTGTGAGGTTTGGGGCAAGCATTTATCACCGGGCTGGTTAAACCCTCCGCTTCTGGCTTTATTTTAGGGCTCTGTTCACCTACGAAGGCAACAGCAATGACCTGCGGGTGGCCGGCTCCGGAGGTGAGCGTGTTAGGGACCGTCCCCCCCTCGCCTGGCACCGCTGGCCGAGCCTGGGGTTGTTTGCAGGGCTCAGCTCATGAGGTCTGGCTGGCTTTTGTCACTCGGTGCTTCTGGTGGCATCCAGCCTCTGCCTGGAACGGCTCCGGCAGTGGGAAACGCAGCTCGCTCCCTCGCCCCTCCGTAAAGGGTGATTTTTGTTTTAATCCCTGAGCCTCGGTGGTGGGACGAGGGCGAGAGCGCTCGTCTGGGAGCACCGGGGTGTTCGGTGCAGTTTCTGAGTGAGAAGAGTCTCGGTGGCAGGCGGGAGAGGCGCATGCGTGGCTCTGCCTTCTCCTTCTCTTTTGTTTTCCTCTTTTCCGAAGGATCCAAAGTTCAGGTCCTTGTACCCCTTTGCAGTCCTGAAGTATTTTAGGTCCCAGCTGGCTGCAGCACAAGATGAAGGAAGGACCACGAAGCGCTTCAAAGCTGGCTTGCTCAGGCTGGCGATTCCAGCTTGCTGCTGCTGTAGTGCCTCTTCTCTCTTTGGTTTCCTGCTTCCTGGGACTTATTTTAATTTTTTTTATCCGGCTGCTGATTCCCACACAAATGCTTCTTGATGCAGAGCTAAAGCTGGTAGAAAGCAACGCATCCAGGCAGGTTTCTCCGCTCTCTAGATTTGCATCCTTCAGCGCTCGGCTATATTCCCTCGCCTTTCTCATTTGCAAGTGTTTCTCACAACCCACGAAGCTCTCAGCGACCGTGGTCAGGTGAGACGTTTCTGGGCAGCTTTGCAGGGTCTGGCAAAGCCCTTGTTGCGGTTGGTTTGGTGCTGGGGCCTGTTGTTCAGCTCTTACCAAGCTGCAGGCGAGGGCTGCGGGGAGTCTCGGGGAGGCTGCAGAGGATGCGACTGCCTGAGCACCGGATCTGCGCTAGAGAGCGGCTGCGGGGGACCGCTGGTGGGGCTGAGACGCGGATTTGCCGCTGTCAAAGAGTCGGGGTTGTATGGAAAAGAGATCTGAAATTAGGGCTCGCTTGGCTGTTGGCTGCTTGATGAGTTTTGTGTGTGAATTAAAAGCCCCGTGTGGTTTTTATGCTGGACCCTGCTTAGTTAGGTGCAGCATAACTCTGCCGCTCCCTGTTACCAGAGCCCCGACCTCTCCGCAGAGCTCTGCTCCTCCCAGCACTTCCCTTTGTGTCCTTCCATGCCTGCTGCTGTGGTGTTAAACATTGACCCAGCAAACACGCAGCTCGGGGCCCTCCCGGCGCCCAGCAAGGGCTCCCGTCAGCCGACCGGCTTCAGACTTCCACATTTAAACTTTTCTGCTGGGCTTGGAAACCACCGTGCCAAATTTAGAGCCAAAGCATAAATATTTAATAGCAGAGAAGAAAATGATCTCGGGTCCTGCTGCAGTGCAGAGCAAACCAGGCAGGGCTGTGCAGTTGCTGCCAGTGTTTGATGGTAAGCAGTAGCTCGTTTTCCACTTTACAGGGGTCAGACAAACCAAAGTAGGAGGAATCGCGGTCTATGGGAATTTTTTTGAAGTGAGAGCACATGTTTTTGCGTTTTTCCTCCTTTTCTGGTAGTTTTTTGGCATACGCTTTTAGCGAGAGCGATGCCGTGGTTCACGGGGCAACGTAGCACTTTCCATTGCTCGCCCGTCTTGCACAACCCCTCTGCTGAGACTTGCACAACTTTTTTTTCCTCTGTGCAGAGGTGGGCTCTCCTCCATCACCTCCAGGCTCGTAGTTGAGAGCAGCCCCTGCAAAGACCTGCCTGGAGGGGCCCTGTGGGTTTAACACCAGTGAGGAAAATGTGAGGGCAGGAGTTTCCCCTTAGGTTGGTGAATGTGACCTTACCCTGCGCTAGCGTCTCGGTTTCATCTCTACTTCCCATCTGACGAAGCAGGGCTCGTCACAGCCACCGCCGGAGTTAGAAGGTGGGACGGGAACAAGGCGTAGCCAGTTCCTCCACCACTGCTCTAGACCTTTCCGATCATCATCGGGCAGTTTTCTTGCGGTTGAGGTGCTTGCCAGAGACCTCACAGTGCGGTTTCGTGTAGGAACCTGTGGGCAGAGTTTGCAGCAGCCTGCTCTGGTTAAAGCCTCTAATTAGTCTGGGGTAAGTGAGCATCTCCTTTCCCTTCTCTGTTGTTACTTGACTTGCGTTATGGACCCGGGATCTTTCCATATGGGCAGTTGTGCCTGTCACAGCGAAGGTCCGAGGAAGAGACACTCTGGTGGCGAAGGCTGCTGGGGATGGGGGCATGGGTGAGAGTGGGCTGAGACTCAGCTCCTGCGCAAACGAGCAGGTAACGGGAGGACTAGGACAAACACCAGGGGTCCGAGATGCTCTTGGTGTAGGACAACTCCAAATCTAACAGGAATAATCTCCAGGAAATAAACAGCCAGGAGGCTGCAGCCAATGCAGGCTTGGCCATTCCCACCACGTGTATGTGATCTCCTTGTCTCACGCCCTCTCGTTTCTCTCCCGGGACAGATGGTGGCCTGGAGGAGATGGTGGAGGAGCTCAACAGTGGGAAGGTGATGTATGCCTTCTGTAGGGTGAAGGATCCCAACTCTGGCCTGCCCAAATATGTCCTCGTCAACTGGGTGAGTGGGACCTGGGCGGCACCGGGTGGAAATAAATGACTCTTTCTCCCTTCGATTCTCTCTCAAATCGTAGTTGCCGAATGCTAGGCAGCCAATGTGTTGAATCCCCTCCACCAAGCTGCAAAACCAAGGGCGTACCTTGCCCACCACTGTGGGTGCGTAGTCAAACCCCGTGGGCACAGGCGAACAGAGGCTGGGAGGATTCACTTCCCCATTGCATCTCTTTGGCCGTGTAGCTTGCCCGGCTGGCAGTGCTGCTGCCGGTAAATGGCTCTGCACCCATCTAGGATGAGTTGAATGAAGCGCTCGAGGATCAGCAGGAGCCTGGAGCCCTCATGGTGTGGCTGTTCTCCCTGGGCAGGAGGCTCGCCATCTCCCTCTGGGCATTGCTTGCTGCAGAACCGGGTCTTTTTCCACGCAGTAAGCCCTGGTGAAGCCCTCACCGTGGCCAGCGTGGATGATGATTTGCAGGCTTAGATCAAGGTGCTGCTGGTTTTATACACCAGCCTGGGATGGGACTCTTGGGTAAGCAGGTTTCTCTTTGCAGACCGGGGAAGGAGTGAACGATGCGAGAAAAGGAGCCTGCGCCAACCATGTCAGCACCGTAGCAAACTTTCTAAAGGTCTGGTCCTCTTCTCACTGCGTCCTCCCTGATCCGTGGGCTCTGGGCTAGGTCATGGCCATGGGGAGCCTGCACCCTGTGTGGCTCACACTGCTTTTTGGGGTGGCACAGAGGTGTCTGTCTGCAGGCAGGACCGTGGCCAGGAGAGGCTGGGGAGCACTGCCCTGGCACTCGATACTCCCTGTGCTGTAGGTTAGCCTAGGCGTGCGTTTCAGAGGCTGATTCACAACGCAAACCTCTTGCAGTTCAAAATAGCTCTAGAGGCTGCAGAATAGGCAAAACAAGCCTCTTTCTCCCCCAGCGAACGTTTGCGTTCCCAGCGTTGTGTTATCCTAGAGTGGTCGATGACCTCTCTTTCTCACCTTTTCCTTCCCTCGGGAGCTCCAGGAGCACAGACAGGACCCATCAAAGCAGCGTGGTGGGTTTAGTGGTCCCTGGAGTCACCCTCTCACTCCTGTGCTGGCTTTCTCCCTGCTCAGGGGGCTCATGTCACCATCAACGCTCGCGCAGAGGAGGACGTGGAGCCTGAACTCATCATGGAGAAGGTTGCCAAAGCCTCTGGGGCCAACTACAACTTCCACAAGGAGAGCAGCAAGTTCCAGGACTCGGGCCCTCAAGCTCCCGTGGTGAGTTTGCTCCACAGGGGCTTTGCTGGTCGCTCTGGGCTCGCAGTCAGGCAAGGGCAGAGCGCAGGACCACTGTCCCTCTGTGGCGGAAGGGGGTCTCCGTGCTTTGACATGGCCCTGGAAGCACTGATGATGTTGCCCAGGGCTTTGCTGGTCCCTCTGGCTCATTTCAGAGTGAATCAGGGCAAGAGCACAGGGTGGTGGCAGGGCTGAGATGTCCTTGCAGCAAACAAAGCCTAAGCTCTCCTCTCCATAGGCCCAACCATTTTATTAAGCAGGACTGATTCCCCCCAGTTCTACTCAGGTTTTTAGAGACACAGAGCTCCAGCTTTTCAAACTTGTAGAGTATCTGCGAGGCCTGGGGCTTCCCCAAGGCTGTGGTGCAGCTGAGGGACAGGGAACAAGACATGTTGGGGCAGCGGCGTTTTGACCTGCTTGCAAAAGAAAACTGAGGCTTTCCCTGGTGCTGTGGAGTGTCGAGGCCGGAGACCTCGGCAACTTCCTTTCTGTCTACGTGGAAATGTTCTGTATGAAGGTGTTTTTTTTTAACACACACACCAAGCAAGTGAGGTTTCTCAGCTGTACAAAGGAGAAGCTCAGCTGCACGTACTTTCTGACTGAGTCGCTTGACCCTGCTCTGACATGTGGGTAAGGAGCAAACCTGAGCTGTGCAAGACCCTTGCTCTCCCGCTGGCTCCGCTTTGGTGCAGCAGTGCCAGGTTCCCATGTGTCCTGGTCACTTCTTTGCTGGCTGCTCTAGCCTGGGCTCCGCAGGCAACCTGATTTTTGCTTGAGGCATGATAAAAACCAGGTTGGAAGCCCCTGGTTTTGGTGATATGGACATCATTGGGCCTCGGCCAGCCCTTCTTTAAAGTCTGGGGCAAAGCATCAGGTTGCAGTAACTTTTAAAAAGTCACGGAGTGTGGTGAACATGGGACCGTGCTGGTTTTGCTGTCATTTTCTATCACAAAGTGTCTCTTTATTTTTTCTTCTTCATGCTAAATATCTTCTGTTGACCCTTTCAACCCAGCCTGCTGGCCCTTGGCCCTGTGGGGCTGGGTGCCCTCTGCCAGGGGAAGGCAGAGGGGTCTGGCTGGTCCCTTGGCAGCAGGAGAAAGCTGTCAGAAAGCTCCGGGGACACATTTCTGCAGAGGAATGCAAAAACTGTGGTTGCTCAGTGACTACTGCTCACATGTCCCTCCTTCTTCCTCCCCGCAGGGCTCTGTCTACCAGAAGACAAATGCAATGTCTGAAATCAAGAGAGTCAATAAAGATAATTTCTGGGCCAAAGCTGAGGTGAGTGCTGCCGCTTCTCTTCAGCCGTCAGGCCTGAGTACGATGAGGCATTTGGATGTAGCTGGGGATTTCTCTCTGTCTGCATCTAACATGGGCTCTCCTGCCTAGAGTCAGGGATCCAGACCTCTGGCAAAGGGGGTCAGAAAGCAGCACGGAGCTGGGCTGGCTGCAGACGTCCTGCTGCCTTGGGGTGCAAGGGGAGGAGGAAGTTGGTCTTGAAGAGCAAGATGCTTTTTATCTCATCTTAATTTGGCTCAGGGCTGCTGGGGCAGGTGCAGGGGGAGAGGGCTGGGCTGCAGCCCGGCTCCTAGTGAGTGGCAAAGCCCATTTGGGTGAGGGGGCTGGGTTTTGACCTTTCTGAAGGCAGCTCTCCAAGACTGAACGGCAGGGCAAGTCTGCTCTGTATTTGCTTCCCATTCAGGTTGCTTTACAGTGGTTTAGAAATAGCGTGTGAACCTTCAGGCTGCGGAAGTGTTACGGGCGCCGCATGCCCTGGTTGCTGCCGGGAGATCTGCCATGCTGGCTGGTGGCACAGCGCAGCGTGCAAAGAGCTGGGGGTTTCTCAGAGCTGGCAGTATTAAACCCACGACTTGGTGTATGTCTCCCATTAGAAAGATGAAGAAAACCGCCGGCTGGAGGAGAAGAGGAGAGCGGAGGAGGAGCGGCAGCGGCTAGAGAGAGAGCGTCGGGAGCGGGAGCTGCAGGAAGCAGCGGGGCGAGAACAGAGATATAAAGCGAGATCCAACGAAATTGAAGCCCAGAAGTGAGTCCCTGCCTCTGACGAGCATTTGTAAGGATTCCCAGAGTCCGTCCTGCTCTCTGGGACCTCTTGGCTTTGCTCTCAGTGGTGCCGTGTGCCCTTGTCACCACCTCTTCCGAGCTGCTGTCCCTGCTCCAGCCCCTGTGCTGTCAGTGGAGGGTTGTTCCTCAGGGAGTGGCAGGTTACATCCGTGAGGTCCCTGCTGCTGCAATTGCTGCAATTCCAGGGAACCTCTTTTGAGGCAGCAGCTGCAGAGGGGATCTGCCTCAGCTTGTGCTGGGGCAGGCTCAGCCTGGCCGCCCCCACAGCATGCTGCCCTGGAGCACCGTGATCCGCAGGTCCGATCCTCCTGATAGCCCCCATGCAACCTGGATGTTGGTCTGTTCCTGCTGACGTGCGAATGAGCTGTGTTTGCCTTCGCTAACCTTCCTGGAGCTGTGGCGGACGTTTGGCCCGGCTGATCTGGCTGGGTGGCTCCTCCAGCTGGGTGTTCCCCAGGAAGCCCCTGCGGTGGAGAGAGCCTCACCTCCCTGGCCAAACCACCAACAAGCTTGGCTGCTTGTCCAGCATCATCCATGGGTCTCCCTGCCCGTGGATCCTGCCCCCAGGACCAAGTTCCCCCCCTTGCAGGGTGCTTCTGAAACACGTCATTGAAACCCCACCATTAGTGGGGTGCCAGAGCTCCGGGCCAGCTGGTTGAGGCTCTGCGCCCTGCAGAGAGGAGGCAGTGTGTGTGGGGACCGGCGCTGTGCTGATTTCCTTCCTCTCCAAGCCCGGCATGAGCCTTGTTAGGTGGTGGAGCTCATTTCAGCAAGCAGCAGCAGGCACTGCCTTCCTGTTATGAGCTTGGTTGGGGAAGTCTGCCCGGCCCCAATGTGCTGGGTGCTCTTGTCCGCGCTACTCTGCCCCTCTGTCCTTGCTGTTGGCACCTGCACGGCTCCAGGGGTGGCCTGTGGCTCCTCATCTAGCCCTGGAGGCGAGGGGGAATGCCCTTCCTTTGGTCTTCCCAAAGAAGCGAAGTGTAGCTGCAGCAGGGTTAGGCCCCAGAGCAGCCCTGTGCAGAGCAAGCTGCTCGTCCTGCCTGTTTCTTAACCCCAGTTTGTCATTTGTCACTGCAGGAGACTCCAGCAGCAGCAGGAGGCAGAGAACAGGGACAGGGAGCAGCAGCAATGGGTGAGCTTCGGCATTGTCCCCCCGTGGTGAGGTTCCTTCACACATCTCCCATGACGGAGAGGACAGGGTGCCGTGGCACAGACCACGCTGCGGGCAGAGGCAGGAGGATGCACCTCGGGCATTGTCATGGCACGTGGGGGACGTGGAAAGACCCACTGCCATGGTCTGGCAGGAGAGGTGCCACGAGCTGGTCCTCCAGGTCTCTTGCTCCGTCCTTGATTTCATTGGATGGGCTTTGATTTTGTTGGATCTCACTTTATATCTCTGGTCACACTGGCCACGTGCTTCTGACGGCCGGTCCAGGTGCAGCCTCTGGGGAAAGCAGAGCTGAAAACTCTTTCTAGAGCAGAGCCTGGGGGCCCTGGAGGAAACCAAGTCCTCATCCTCAGCCCAGCAAACCTCCTGCATCTCCCTCCCAGATCCAGGACGTTTCCTCCCCATTCATCCTCCATCACCGTGTCTGTTCCTTGTTCCCATTTCTTCAGTTCTTGGGGCTGGATGGGGAAGGAGGGGGCTGGATGGGGAAGGAGGGGGCTGGCTTGGCACCCACCGAGGCTGTAGCAGACCCTCTCTTGTGCTGCAGAGGGAGCAAGCCGAGGAGTATGAGGCCAGGCAGCGGAAGGGTTTCAAGAGAAGCGAATCAGTGGAGAAAGCCCAGGTACGCTGCCAGGAGCCTGAGCGCTTTGCTGGGGGGCTGCATCTGCGCAGCTCCCCGCCTTGTGCAGTGGTGGGGGTGCTGCTCCCCATCTCAAGGCTGCGGTGCCCTGACCATGGGGTTTTGCTCTTCACCTTCGCAGGAGGCTGCGTCGCTGATAGCGCAGAGGGCGGTGAACCCCCGGGACATCTTCAAGCAGAGGGAGAAGTCGGTGCCGGCGGATGTGGTAACGGCTTCCCAGCCAGGTACGGCGCGGGGCGCAACGCGGCGGCCGGGCAGCGTGCGCCGGTTCCCCTTCCCGCACCGGGCGAATATGTGTGCGGAGAGCGCTCCCAATGCGGGGAGCACGTGTTTGGGGTGGGCACACTACGCATGAAGCCACGGTTCCCACTGAGCACGGGTAGCTCTCATCGGACCTGGAGCTCTCTGCTGTAGGCAGAGCAATGTCTCACACCCAGCTCATGCGATGCTTTTCATGGTAAGGCTCTTCCTGCGGGCTGCACCAGGTTTTAACAGCCAAGACCAAAGTTTTCCATACTTTGACTCGACTCGTGAAGCTTAAGTTTAATTTTTAAAATGAAAATTATAATGTATTAATGTCAGAAAGGGACTACTGTTGCAATCTATCCTGACTGCCATAAATTCCACCTGATTTTTTGCGCTGGCTGAACCAAGCAGGATTGCATCCCTTTAGAAGAGACCAATCTGATCTATCAGATAGAAACCAGGTGGCTGTGAAAACCAAAGCTGAAACTAGCCGAGGAAGTCACTGAGAACACGTGATATCCCTGGATGAATGTCTCCTCTTCAGCTCAACCTCCTTGAAAGTAGTTTAATTAATTTGGAGTAAGCACTTTTATTTTGTTCTTGCGTAGGCAAGCCATCAGTGGGACAGGATGAAATCCCATGGTGGGAAATTGTCGTTCTTACTGTTTAAACATGGCAGGGGGAGGTGGAGCTGATTTCTGAGGGAATCCCTTGGGATTTCCCTTGTTTGTGTCAGTATTTGATGTTTTTCGATGGAGGAAAGGAAGACAAATGCCCTGGCAGGGATAAAACCCTCGGGCTAAGGGTAGGCTGACAAGTCTTGGTGCTTATTCACTGCTGTGCTGGGGTAAGGCTTGTCTCATAGCTCTCCTGCTTTGCTTTTGTTTGCGTGCAGAGGCATAGATGGGGAGATAAGAGCAAATAGTTTGCTTTCTGCCAACGGAAAGTGTGCTGGCTTAGAAGGCTGGCAGCAACCAGTTTGAATCGTGCCTCTCCCAGTTGCTGGTCTTAATGTCTGTAAAATCCAGGGTGCTCTGAAAATCGCTGTGGAGAGCCTGGAGAGCAGGGCCGGGGTGGCGGCGTCCTCCAGCTACTCTTCCTCTCCAAAATGATGTCTTTCTTTTTTTTTTTTTTTTGCTTGGCTGCAGCTACTGCTGTAACCAGTAGACAAACTTGTTTTCCACAACCAGGATTAGAGCTGGAAAATCCTGCTTAGGAAGATAACTGAGCAGTGGGCTCCTAAGGCTAAAAGCATCTGACAACACCCTTTGGTGACTAACTCCTGGGGAGCCATGGGGCTGTCGCCATGTGGTCGGAAGCCTCGATGCCTGCCTGGCTCCTGCAGCACATTTGACTCCTTTTCCAGGCAAGCTTCGCAGCCCTTTCCTGCAGAAGGAGGTGAACTCTGTGCCGAGTCCTGCCTCTCCCGTCTCTCCTGCCCGGGATGTTCCCCCAGCCTCCTTCGCCCCCTCCTCTGCTTGGGGGACGCCTCCAGCCTCCCCAGTACCTGCAGCAGGTGTGTGGCTTTGCTTCCTTGCCTAACCAAAGCTTTTCATGTCGCCTCTCCAAATAGGTCCCCAAAATTGGGCATGTTGAGGCCAGGCTCCGAGTTTCTGTTTCGTTTTCCCATGCCTCGGCAGAGTGCGCGCGGATCTTTAGAGCAAAAACCCGCAGGCTTTGTCTCCAGCCGGAGGGGATGGCAAGGGCTGAGTGTGATACTGAGGCTGGGGAAGGAGGAGAGTTGTTTCTACCTGGTGCAAAGGTCCCTTTCTTTCCTCCTCAGACATAGCAGGAGGTTCAGCGGCCGAGGGGATGAGGACATCTCCTGGCTGAAAGGCTGAAGTTCAGCCCCGTGGGCTGCATGCACACCCAGAGCCCCTCTCCAGACCTCCCACTGCAGGGGCTTTGAGGCTCACACTCAGACCTCTCCAAAATGCCTTTGAGACCCAGCAAAGGAGGCTTTCCACCCCCACGCAGTGATTTCCCTCTGGGCAGCAGAGCGCGGTGGCAGCAGCCAGCTCTAGCAGTTAGACAGGGCTGGGCTTTACCACCCAGTAAAGCCCAGTGGATCTGTGCGTGTTGCAGATGCAGGGCTCCAAGGGCTGGCAGTGCCCATCTGCCCGGGCATCGCTGCCCTCGCTGCAGGGCTGGGGTGGTGAGGCAAGGAGAGGGAGCTGGGCTATGAAGAGCTTTCTCTGCGTGTGGTGAGACGCTCTGTCCCCTTTCGGGTGGTTTGGGTGGGAAGAGCAAGTCTGGAGGAGGGCTGGCTGCATCCTGAAGGTGTCCCCATGCGCCGGGGGTGGCACAGAGGTGTTGCCTTGTCCTTAAAGGGCTGTGTGGTTTTACATCCCTGCTGGCTTGTCCCCAGGTCACCAGGCTGCTCACTACCCTGTCCCGAGGCTGCTCCGGGCATTTGCTTCGGGAAGATGGGAGCTGGGAAACAACTTCCAAGCTGCCTTTTCCCAAATAAGTCAAAAAGTACCTGGTTAAAAACCAAACCCTTTGAGTGACTGGGTTCAGCAAAATGCTTCAGCTGGGAACAGATTTGCTTTGGTGGAGCAAAGCCAGCTGTTTCAGAGCAGCTTGTTACTGCTTTCCTGTCCACCCCAGTGACTGGGGAGAGCTCCGGCGGTCCCCAGGCTGCAGCCACCACTAGATGCTGCTCTTGGCCAGGGTCTCTGCGCCAAGCCTTCCCTGTCAGGTCTGGCGCTCACCACGAGGAGCAGCTTCGAAATTGTTCATCCTGAGCAAGCTTATTCCTTTCCCCATCGGAGATCCGAGATCTCTCCCTTGTCCTTTTTATCGCTCCCTAAGCCCCTGCTTGCCCTGTGGCTGCGTTTGTGCTTGCTGGACAGGAGACCCGGGTGATCTCCAGCTCATAGCAGAAATTAGGTGGCACTTCAGCCTGGAGCAGGGGTTGGATGAATGAAGGGACAGGCAGAGGTTTTGGTGATGGATGTCGTGGTGAGGTACCATGTGTTTCTTCCGCAGGGCAAGACACTGGGCACAATTCAAGTGTCCCGACTTCCCGTGCGGAAGAGGCAAATCTGTACAAGGAGCCACCGGACCCCTCGGCCATCTATGAAGAACCGCCTCAGGTTGGTGCATGGGGGAGGATAGAGGACCCTGGGGGGCAAAAGGGCACCCCGATCTGACCAGGATCCTCATGTGAGAGAGCACGGCTTTGTCTCATCTTTCAGGATGAGTCTAGAACCCTCTTATGAGTGTCTCTTCTCTTTGGGTACAAACACACCCTCTGGTGCTCGCTGCCTGGGCTAAAATCAGTAGGAAACCGAGAAACCCCGGAGCTCGCACACGCCCGGGCCACACCGGCACGGCGAGGGGATGCAGCTGCGCCCCTTCCCAGCGCTGACGGCAAGAGATGCTGGCGCTGAGCCCCCGTCACCCGTCCCGCACCCTGTGCCCTGGGGCGCTCCGGCTGGTGCTGCTGCCCCCGTCCCTGGAGCCCTGGGAGGGGGCAAGGGGGGAGCCTCTCATAGGTCTCTTTGCCAGAGCACTTTCTCCTCCTTCTCCTGCTCAAAACCAGCGGAGCCAACAAACCCCAGCTATTCTTGGCGTGTCCGTCAGATTCTCCAGCGTCTTAATAGCGGGGTTGTGTCATGCTGCAGTATTTCCCTTGGAGATGTGGTAGCCATTTGGTTTCCTCTCCTCTATTCATCTCTATTCATCTGTCTTGTCCCCTCCCCTCACAAAACCATAAGTATTTCAAACATACTTCATTTTCTCATTTTCAAATTTGTCTGGAAGTGTCCAGCTGGTTCAAAAGGAGCAGGAGATGGGCTGAGTGATCGCCTCAGCCAGTACGAAAGAAAAGTGAAAAGCAGCCAGCTCAGGTCTCAAAATAGTAATGAGAGAAATGCTTGGAAAACTGGAGTTGGAGCGTGTCCAGTTTCAACAGGTTTAAACGTGGGGGTGATGAACTGCTGGAGCGGAGATCCCGAGGGATCGGCTTCCAGAAAGGTTGTCTGCTGCTGGTCTCTGGTATTTCTGGTTGTGGTGCTGGCTGCTGGGCCGGCGTTGCAGCATCAGTGCCAGTTTGTGAACCAAACCGGGGAGCTGGCCGCCTTGGCTCTTCAGTGTGAGGCTGGTTCGCACGCTCATCTCCTTTATCTCCTGGCAGAGACGCCTGGAGACCTCTGAGCCAGCGTTTTTATTCTGGGGGGGGCACCTGGGACCTCCTACGTGCCGCTCTCTGAGGCTCAGGGGGCTGATCTGAATCTCTGGGTGTTGCATGGTGCTGTACTCCTCCCTCCCACTGTTTTCTTCTGCAGTTCCCGGTGTGCAACACCTCCCAATCCACCCGGAAAACCAAGCGGGGCTGCGAGAAGCAGAGCGGGGCGACGTGCACCCTGTGTGCCATGCGCTGGGGTGGTGAGACCCCGGACTGCAGACCCTTGCTGCGGCTAACGAAGCCCAAGCTGCCTGGCACAGCTTTGTTCATGCTGGTAACTCCTTTTCTGCCTCTCTCCTTCCTGAAGGAACAAGCTGACGATGCCAAATACGACTACCCGGTTGAGTACCAGCAGCCGCTGGACCTGACGGGGAAGGGGCTGTGTGCGCGGGCGCTCTACGACTATCAGGCTGGTAAGACCTGCAGAGCTCTGGCTTTCCTTCTGAACTGGGCAGGGGTTTGGTGGGCCCAGTCTGTTCCCAGAGAGATGGGCCAGAGACATCACCCGTCACGCTGGGCAGTCCCACTGCAGGGTGCTAGACAGAGTGCCTTCCACCCAAATTGGAGCTGGAAAAGGAAGGAGGAAAGGAAGCTGATGGCTTTTTTCCCCTAACATCTGTTTCTCACTTGTCTCCCTGTCTTCCCTCCCCTGCCTCCTGCCTTGGAGCCTGTTTTACCCGGATATTTACATGTTCTAATTTACTGGACCCCTGGCCTTTCCCAGCAGCAGCGGGGCTGAGCTGCCCTTGCTTTCTCCAGCCATAAAAACGCCAGCCTGCCGTGAAAACTGGCTGTTGAGGGGTTTGGGCTCCAGCAGGACGCGGCCCTGGGGAAGCTGACTGTGTCCAGACTCCTTTCTTCGTGCAAAGGGGTGTCCGGCGGGGGGCTGTGTGCCTGGCACAGGGTGTCCCTGCAGGAGGGACATGCGAGGCAGGCGTGGGTGCTCCCAGCATCTCTGGCTGTGCTGGGGGCAGTTCGGGTTGGTTTTGACCCCTTCCCTCACTTGGTCTCGTTCCAGCTGATGACACTGAGATCTCGTTTGATCCGGAGAACATCATCACCAACATCGAGATGATCGATGAAGGCTGGTGGCGTGGCTATGGTCCCGACGGCCACTTTGGCATGTTCCCTGCCAATTATGTGGAACTGATAGAGTAAGGGGGCTGGCGGGGGCTGCAGGACCAGAGCCGCTCCGTCCCCCCGGGAGCACTTGGCTCCAGCCTGATTCTTCCAAACGATTTGTGGCTTTTATTTCTTCTTTTTTTTTTTTGTCTCCAAGTGAAGTGCCATTGCCCTGCTCCCTCAGCAGCAGGGCTGACCCAGGCGCTGCTCTCCTCCACCCTCTCCCGTCCCCTGTAGCTGGCCCTTGGTCGGGATGGAGGGTCCGATCCCACCCTGAGCCCCAGCAGTGCTGATCTCCCCCTCCTCCCTCTGGTTTGGAGTGTGAATTCTCACCCAGGGCTGAAGGAGGGGATGCCCCTTATGGGGCATTTTCAGGGAACAAGTTGCCTCTCTCCCCGTGCTCCCTCCCACCCTGTGGCCTCAGAACCGGTGTGGCCACGACGGAGAAACCGCTTTCCCCATTTCAGCTCGGTGATGAAGCTCACTGGATTGCTTTTAGCATCTTACAGGGTCTAACACCCTCTAGAGAGTCAGAACCTGGCTCCACAGCATTGCCACCACCCCCCCGAGCACTGGAGAGCTTGCCATGGGGGCTGCCACAAGCATCCCTACATTTTCCTCCCTGCTGTCCCCAGCAGAGGGTTTTTGTCTGCCCTTCCCTTGCCCCAAACTGTGCTGCAGGGTTTTGAGTCGGGTGTGAGCAAGCTCCCTGTGGAGGAGATTAAGCCAGGCCAAAGTGGGTGGTTTGGGCGATTTTCTTTTTTACCAAAACCTGTGAGCGTGGGATCCCTCCCCCCCATCACCCCAAATTCACTGTGAACAAGGAAGAGCCCAGCTGCCACCTTCCTCACCTCGTTGAGTTTCTTTCCTTGGTGTTGCTTTAGAAATAGGAGTTCGGAAACGCTGCCGGTCCTGGCTTGCCCACCACTCCCACGGGTGCTGGGGGACGCGACGGCTCCTCCAAGTCCATTCCTCTGGGGTCCCATGGGCTCCTTCCCCCCCGCCCTTTCTCCACCTGTGTCATCCCCATCCCTCCTGGCAACAATAAAAGGGCTTTTCTTTGGTGATGGCTGCAGCAGGATCCAGCTGCGGGGTCCCGGGCAGGAACTGGGGTGAAATGCCAGTGTTTTGATGTGGGGCCGGGAAGAGCTCACATATTCCTAACGTCAGCCGCAAGCGCTGACAAGAAATCTTTTAGTAATGCGAAGCTGAACCACGTGTGGGAATCGCCACAAGTTTTTGCAACAGGTCATCGTGACCAGGCTCATGCTCCCGAGAGGGGAGCAAGGGGAGGGATAATTACATAAATACTTAGCTCCAGCACTAATTATTCGAGTCTCATGAGGGAGGGAGGTTCGGTCAGAACAGCAGCCAGAGGCAGCGGCCAGCAGAAATGAGCAGGCAGCGATGGGGTCCTGCGGTCTGGGGGGCCCTGGATGGGTAGAGGGGCTTTAGTGGTGTTTTGGGGGATTTGAGGACACGGAGGACATCAGGGATGCAGGGTCTGTGGAGATGGCAGCGGGGTGGGGACACCAGGGGACGTGCGGACATGGAGGCTGCCAGGACACCAGGATGAGAGGACCATGGGGATGCAGGTACCAGGCATGCAGGGACACTGGGGACACTGGAGATCAGGGCTGGCAGCCCGGCGGGTGCCACAGGCCATCTCGCACCGCTCCCAGCTGCATTGGGCCTGGGTGCTCACACAAGGACCAGGGTTCCCTGGTTACCTTGGCACCCGTGGGTGCTGCCAGGCCCTGGGGACATCGTACGGCAGCGAGCATCACCACGCGGGGCAGAGGCCTGGTGTACTTGTGACACAGGTGTCCCCGCAGCATGCTGTGTGGGGTGGCAGCACGTCGGGGTGCTGGGGACATCTTCCTGCCACCGGCACGGCGCCTGCGCTGCCATAGCCCTGCCCCATCTGCGTCCCCTCCCGTCTCCAGCCCTCCCTGCATCCCCCCGCCTGCGGGGCTGGCACCGCACCCAGAGCAGTGAGGCACAGGGCTTGGCACCGACCCTTTATTTTCCTGGGCACAGGATGGGGGAGACGTGGGCACGGGGGGGTGACATGGCCACAGCATGGGTAAGAAGATGATGTGAGCGTGGGGACAGCGTGGGCACGGAGGTGATGGGGCACAGAGGTGGCACAGCGTGGGCATGGGGGTAGTGTGGTGAGGGCATGCAGGTGGCAGAGGTACGGCAGCAGCGAGCGTGGGGAGACTGTTGGCACAGAGTTAGCGTGGGCATGGCATGGGCTTGGGGATGGGAATGACATGGGCATGGGGTGGGCAAAAGCACAGGGGTGGCATGGGCATGGGGATGGCACAGTCGGGCTGGGGCTGAGGATGGCGTGGATGGCAATGAAATGGGCATGGGGGTAGCATAGGAATGGGGCTGGCATGGGCTTGGGGCTGGCAAAGAGGTGGGAATGACATGGGCATGGGGTGAGAAAAGCCATGGGTGGCATTGGCTTTGGCATGGCACAGGGACAGTACGGAGTGGCATGGCCTTGGGGATAGCACNGACGGTGGAGCGGATGGATGGAGGGACCTGTGGACAGAGGGACACCGTGAGACAGACAGCACAAGAGACAGAGAGCCAGGAGGTCAAGGACACCCTGGTAGGGAGACGGACGCCCCGATGGACAGATGGACACCAGAAGGACAGACAGACANACAGCCTTGGGGATGGCACAGGGATGTGAATGATGTAGGCATGGGGCTGGCATGAGATAGGGATGGCATGGGGCTGAGAATGATGTGGGCATGGGATGGGCAAAGGCATGGGGGTGGCACGGGGATGGGGAGGGCACAGTCCTGGGGACAGCTGAGCAAGGTGCAGGCATTGGCAGGGAGCTGGCACAGCTGGCACAAGCCTGGTGATGCCCTGGGCTGGGCACTGGCCCCGCTGGCAACCACTCTCTCACTTCCAGCTGGTGAAGAACTGCTTGAAGAGGGGCGTCTCGCGGCCCTGGGGCAGGATTTCCACCTGCCGGGACAGGGACAGGGAGGGGACGGGGACTGGGATGGGGTGACCTCAGCCCCGTGCCGCCCCTGGGCGCGCCTCGCTGCCTGCACCCACCTGTGTCTGGGGCGAGTGGCCCATGCGGGCGATGACCTCCTCGGCCACTTTCAGGGCTGCCTGGCGCTCCTGCTCGTTGGCCTTGTGCCCTGCGGACGGGGACGTCAGAGCCATGCTGGGGATGGCCCCCAGCCCCGCGTTTCCCCCGTCCCCATCCCCAGGCACCTTTCCAGACATAGACCTTCCCACCGGCGCCGTTGTCCAGCACGAAGCAGTCGTCAGAGCAGAGCAGGCTCTGGCTGAAGGGGCTGCTTGCGGCCACCTGGCTCAGGTCCATGCGCCCTGTCGCATCTGACACCTGCCCGCAGCCTGGACGTCACCACGGGGCCATCCTGGGGTCCCTCGGCCAGGCCCAGGCCTGCGTCCCCCCCCACAGCCACTGCAGCGTTCCCCATCTGTGCCCTGCCCTGGGGCCACCATGGTGTCCCCTGACCATGCCAAGCCCCATAGAGCCCCCAGGGCCACCACAGTGTCCCCTGGCCATGTCCAGCCACAGGACCACCATGGTAACACTCAGCCATGCCCAGCCCTGGGGCCACCGTGGTGTCCTGAGGTGGCCTTGCCTTGTAGAGGACGGCTGCCCCCGCGTTCTTCTGATCGGCCACGACGTCCTCCTCGGGGCTGCCCTCCTGCAAGGTGGGCTTGGGGCCCAGCACCTGCCGGGTGAAGAGACAGGGGTATCACAGAGCCACCCCCCGGGTCACTCGGGTCCCCCTCTCCTCCCACTGGGGACGGCAGGGCCCCGGCACACCTGGAGCATCTCAGGTGGCTCCTCGCCGTCTGCCACGATCTCCAGGCGAGCCTTGCCGCCCCGCTCGCTGTCCCGGATGGCCGCGGCCAGCTCCTGCGCCCTGCTGCGCTCCAGCACGTTGCACCTGGCCCCGCACCAGACGAAGAGGGTCTGGGGACAGGGGGAGGGACAGTGGTGACAGAGCCATCCCACCTCCCCCGGGCCACCACGGCGGCCCCCAACCCATCTCGCCCGGGTTGAGGATGAAGCAGTCTCTGGGGTTGAAGCTGGCCCGGGGAGATGCCCCGATGGGCAAATGGACACCCTGACAGATGGACACCCAGACGGACAGACAGACACCCAGATGGATAAATGGATGCCCCAATGGACGGACAGACAAATGCCCCAACAAGCAAACACACCTATGGACAGGGGGATGCCCCAACTTATTGCTGGGTACCCCGAGAGACAGACATCTCCGAGGACAGACAGACACCCCTATGGACAGACAGATGCCCCAGTGGACAGATGGCTGCCTGGAAGGGCAGACGAACAACCCAACAGACTGATACTCAGAGGGACAGACAGCCATCCCAACAGATACCCAGAAAAGCAGGCAGACACCCCTATGGATGGATGGACAGTCTGACAGACAGACGGACACCCCACAGATGGACACCCAGAAGGACGTTCCAGGCGAGAAGGCTCTGGGGGACAGGGAGAGGGACAGCGGGGACGGGGCGACCCGCGGCCCCTGCCCACCTCGCCCAGGTCGAGGATGAAGCAGTCGCCGGTGTTGAAGCTGGCCCAGCTCAGGCTCCGCTCGCTCGCCCGGATGTTCTTCTTGCCCTTCACCTGGTAGAGTTTGCGCACGGGGCCGGCACCGGCGCTGGGGCAGGTGGGCTTGAATGCCGAGTCCACGCCACCCTCCTGCCAGTACAGGGGTGCTGAGCGCCTGGTGGGGGTGCCCAGCACCCAACGGGGGTGCTGCATGCTTGGTGGGTGCCCAGCACCCAGCAGGGATGACAAGCACCCAGCATGGATACTGAGCACCTGGAGGCGATGCTGAGCACCTACGAGGGTGTTGAGCACCCAGCAAGGATGCTCAGTACCCAGCAGGGATGCTGAGCACCCATTGGGGAGGCTGAGCACCTACGAGGGATGCCCAGCACCCCGAGGGGACACCACATGCCCAGTGGGGAACAAGCAGGGTGGTGGGGATGCTGAGCACCCATCCAGGATGCCGAGAGCTTGGTGGGATGCTGAGTGCTCAGTGGGGATGCTGAGCACCAGGAGCACCCACCAGGGACGCCCAGCACCCATACCTGGTAGGTGATACCGTGGGGGAAGTACTCCATGAAGACGTCGGACTCATTGCCCTGCACCTCACGGTGCGTCACGGGGCGCTCGCCCAGCAGTGCGTTCAGCTGGGTGGAGAGGAGGGCGCAGGCGCCCTGCTCGTCCCGCGAGGAATCCCGGCCTGCGGTGGCAGCCAGCGCTGAGCCCCCCAGTCCCACCACCACCCCCCATACCCC
>VZTV01073503.1:0-27238 GCA_013400875.1 Anhinga rufa | reverse complement strand
AGGTCAGGGTAACCACACCAAGTCTCATTCAGCCAGACATCACCAAGCACTGATCCTCTCCACTAGCACAATCCTCCTTGGTCTGTGAGACCTACTTCCAGACCATCAAGTGCCTTCATCTCTCAAGGCCAACCTCTGCTTCTCTCCACACTCCTGGCCAACTCCACATCTTTTAGGATCCATCACTTTCCCTTCTTTGCTGTGGCTGGGCATTTCTCACTTGATTTCTTTACTGCTGCCTGTGCTAACTCCTTCCTTGCCATGTATATCTTGTACTATGCCACCAGCGGTAGCAGTAGGCATAGCCAGTATCATATCCAGCTTCATCCCTGGTTACATGTCCCTGTTGCTATCCCCCAGCACTGATATTGGGGTCAAGTAGTTGCAGGATGGAGGCAAGAGGGTGTTTCTCATCCTGCCTGGCCATCAGTGAAGGCTGTACATTGTCACAGACAAGTACTGCAGCCTCAGAAAAAACGGCAGGGCCATTGCCGCAACACAGCATGTCTTCATTAGCCCTCACACCAATTTCTCCTACCTAATGGAACGTGAGGTACTGTGTGTGACAGCCTAAATCCCACTATGCTGGAGGACAAGATTGATGGATGTAAGTTCTTGACTGGCACACCAGAAGGGCCACAGATCTTTTATCAAGCCTTTTGGGAGCTTGGACTGGGGCAAAGCCTGTGTCTGTGATCCCTCTGAGCTCACATAAGAGAGAGGAGAGTTTAGACATTACCACAGTTGCTCAAATACCAGCTGCACAGAAAAGATTGTATAATTTTGTGCTTCTGACAGGCCGGGAGCAGCAGGTGAGGATGGTTTCAGCACAGAGTGCTATACTGACAGCACCTTTGCTTTTATGATGCAGGAAGTTCATAGTAAGTAGGAGCATAGTAAATCTGATGAGGAAAAGCCACATCCCTTTTCTTAGCAAACGAGTATAGTACTCTGTCTTTTGTAACAGTGCGATGGCCAGATGCAGCATTGCTTGGCAAAGAAATTGTAATGAAGTGCACTTGCTGGAAATGTTGATACACACTTTCTGAGAAACATGTTGTATATCTAGTCACTCTGTGACGTATGGTAACAAACTGAGGGTGGGTGAGTCTGAGGGGGTCAATGAAAAGTCTGGCAGAGAATTATAGTTACCTATGTTCCTGAAAACAAAACTTGTGGAGGATGTGACAATCAGGGTAAGTCCGTACATTCTGGAATTGTTTCTAAATATGGAATTGTCCCCAGTCATATATGGGAATTGTTTTTCCCCATGCAAAGTGCATGGTGACATCCTTAAAGACTGGGAACTCATCCCAGGTTCATCCTTAGTGTGATGCTGTAGACTCAGGGCTCCCAGGCCATCTCCCAGCACGAGGGGGCTGGTTGATGGGAAGAACTCTGATCTATGCTAGGAGAGGCTGGGCATCTGCAAGGGCCTGCGGAAGTGTCAGAAGCTGAGGTTTTTTCTTGTTTTTGAAGCAAACTTTAGATCCCCTTAAAAGCCAAGTTGTTAACAAATAAATAAATGTATTTTAGCCAAACCTCATGCTAAACATTAACGTCACCACAATGTGATACACACAGGACAAGTTTTAGAGAAAGCCAGTGCATCTATTGAAATACAATGGGATTCATTCTCCCTGAGTAAAGCCCCTAAAACCTCAGAAGGTCCTTTGAAACTCTACACTTTGTTGTGCTGGTTAATTTGTCACTGCAGAAGTCTGTCCCTCAGGGGCTTTTCTTTTCTCCTATTCAGAGAGACTTTTTCCATTGACTGGAACAGAGCTGTCATGTCATTTCTGACAGCCACCATCCGAAAACTGCATCCTGGAAAAATTATGGCTGTGAATCACTCCACTAGAGCACGCTACTCCTGTGGATGTGGGTTCTTGAACCAGGTCCCAAACCTATTGCCAAGGCTACACAAGTTGATTTTGCTCCAGTGTTTCCAAATGTTGGGATTTTATCACATTATCTGATGTTCTGCTTAATGCCTCAGCCCCTAGGGCTATAAGATTATGTAAGAAACTCTGCTTTTATTACAAAATAAAGTTCATTTTCTAGTTTTTCCAGAAGAACTTAGAAATGTGACCCTTAATAGTGCAGACAACGTAAGGTTACTAACCCGCCTGCAACTATTATGTTTAAGCCAGCTATGGTTTTTTTAAGACCTGACTCATGGTTTTTGAATGCCTGAGGGACACTAGTGTATTTTCAAAAATACAAATACTGTTCAGCTTTTCAGCTTGATTTCTTATTTCCTCAGCCTGACAGCATTGCCTAATTCAGGGATTTTTGTTTCTCTGAATGTTTTGAACACTGTAGCTCTGTAATGCATTTCTGACATTCCAGAAGCAAGCCCCCAGGAGCCTCTGTCATGCATCTGTCATTGGAGGTGCCTTAACAAATGTCCTACAGCACATTTGCTGTTTCAAAGTCACGCTTGTCCACAAAAAAAGTGGTTGCTAGATATATAACTTTTGACACCATTTCCATGATGAAACTTTTCTTCAAGATGCAAATTCCATCAAGGATAGCAGGGATCTTTCTTTTTCCAATATCTGAAAGCCCAGACAGAACTGCTGTGAAGTACTCATGTGTGCACCTTAGCCATTCCATGTGCTTTTGTGACTTTACAGGTGCAATTGATTCCTCCCTTTGCTGGCCCAGTACGTGGGGAGATGAAGTTATCTGTTGCCCCAGGAGTATGTTCTCCTCATCCTGAGGTAGCAACTGGAAGAAAAAGCGTCCCCTGTTGTCTGACCCCTGACAATGCTGGTGGGTGGTGTTACCACTTGCAATCACTGATGAACTGTGCAATACTTTTCCCTGCTTGCAGGAGGCAAAGGAGAGAACTGGGTGGGATGAAGACAATGCCTCCATCGAAGTGTGACACCATGAATTATTGTATGATAGCTCTGGGCTAAAGGGGATAGGCAGCAGTGTTTGGGAGGGGTTTACTGGGATGAGTGCATGGCATGGGACAAGCATCTCCAGCTGGCACCAGTGACAACAGTCCACAGAGATAGGGCTAGGATCTCTACAGAGAGCTGTAGACAGTTGCCTAATAACTGCCCAACTCAGCTGGGTGTAGGAAGGAAAGTGAGTCTTGTTTGCGAAGGCTGTCTAGATTGCTTCTGCTGGTGTGAAAAGCACACTGGCATGAGTGGGGAGAGCAGCTCTGGGGTCCATGTACACCAGGGAAGAGACAAGCACCCAGATACCCCAAAGATATTTATTTTTTGCCTGAACTAAAATGCTAGACTCTCCTTGCTGCACAAAAAGGGAGTCCCTGACTTCGATTGGACTTTGTAGCCCCGTGTATACCTGTAGATTGCACAGCACTGGGAAATGCTCCCAGTGCTGGAAGCCCAAGGTCCATACTATTCGGTGGTTTATGAGCTCTCTGGCATGGTTTTGGGCTATGTTAAAACAGTTCTCCGGGGTGGCTTGGGTTTTAGGATGGGCGCTTGCCAGCAGGCGGTCAGGAGGGTGTCTGTCTCATGTGGTTCAATGGCATGGATGTAGGCTGGTGGCTGGTGGTTACTGTTATAGACAGGGCCTTCTCACTTCTTCTAGGGCTGGTAAGGAGAAACTGCATTTTGCCTCACACATGGGATTATCATATTGTAAAAAGATTAGACTTTTAACAGAAACTTCACATTCAAAATACAGACTCTGGCTCCTGGTATGATTTGGTTATAATAGGAAGACACATCCACTGAAGTTGTAATTTTGATGCTACACAGCCTCTGTGGAACAAATCTTCACAGAGGCTTAATTTAAAATGTCTCCATGGGCTAAAATACTTCTTTTTCAGCTGGAGATAAGGCATGGGAGAGCAGAGCAGTTTACAGAGCATAGCAGCTGCACAGGGAACTTCTGATGTGCAGATAAGACAAACAGCTGAAGTCTCAGTGACGATAATCAAATATGAAGTACAGGCCTAGTTCTCTAGCAAGGACAAACTGGCATAACTCCGCTATTGCCAAGGGAACAATAAAAATTTACACCAGCTGGAAGTCTGCAGACATTTTGTGGAAATTCAAGTCCATCCTGCTTTTTCTGTCTCGTGTCTTCAACTGTCATATTGACACCAGGAGGAACTGGGCCGCTGGTGTCAGTGAAAGTGGGGTTTCCAGCCCCTGCTGAGAGAGGAGCAGGTCTTGGCACATCCCTTATGGACCATCTCCTGCACCCCCAAAGCGCTGGGGAAGAGTCATGGATTTGGGATGCGATAGTCTGTCCCTCGGTGTAGAGCAGGGAGGGCCTGAGGGCCACAGCTGATGGCACCCTGTGGAGCCGCATGGCCTGTCTGAATGCGTGTAGATGGGATTGCAGTTCAGCAGACCCGGTCTGCACTGAGACCAGGAGCCCGCTGTGGGAAAGCCCCCACCTGCTCCAGACGTTCCAGCAGGCACTGCTCAGCAACTGTGGCACATTAAGTGTGGTGTTGGGGAGGGGGAAACCCAGCCCTGCTGCATGACTGCTGTAGTCAGAGGAGATACCTCAGAGATTAATTTGGCCCAGTGCATTTTTTATTCATCCAGGTGCTCCAGAGCTGCCACTGATACTTACAGAAAAAAGGCAAATACTATGAAAATGCCCCAGAGAAAAGCTTTCCATGGAAGCACTGACACAAACGACTGATTGCAAGCTGTTTTGGGGACTGGAGCATGGTGTCACTTGTCAAGTGTTATGTCTGGGACGGGGTGAAGCCTCAGCCACTGCTGCAAAGATGCACAGGTATCTTACTACTCCTGGGGAACATCTGCAATACTAAACCCATATGAGTTTCCCTAATGTGACCTTCTTTTCCAGAGACAACCTATCCGCAGCAAATCTGCCGCTGGTGTGGGGAAAAACGTCCACAGTGGAAATGTGCTGAAGCAATGACCAGAAAACCCCTCTCCTTCTAGGGTAGGATGGAGGAGGTGGAGGGGAGAAAGGACTCTCATCCAGGCAAACATCCCCCTCTAGCTGCCCTCTGGGGACAACATGGCAGGGCAGGTGTATGTAGTCACTCACCCTTCGCCCTTCGGCAGCAGCAGCAGTGGCTCTTGGGAAGGGTTTTAAGCTCATCTTCTGATTCACAGTCTCTTGCAAAGTTACTGAGGGTGGCTTCTGACATGTATGGTTTTTGAGTCAAACTGTTCTGCTTTATGACCATCTTTTCAAGTCATTCGGTGAGTTCTGTCCTTTGCCGCTCCCTCCCCAACAGCTGAATATTGAATGGTGAAGCAGTTAACCATCAGGGAATTTCAATTTAGGTTTTGGTGCAACCCCTTGACTTCCATCTGTGTTATCTCCTGATGAGCTGTACTGCTGATCCACCATTCATTAATTATTCACAATATCTTAAGTGACAGAAGCACATTGTTCTGGCCAAGCACTTGGGCTGCAGAGCCAGGCCCACAGACAGTAGACACTGTCCTTTCTTCAAACATGTTTAATGACATCAGCAACAGGCAGGGACAGGACCCGCAGGCCAAGTCCACTGAAGTTAAGAGGACTAATCTTGTGGATGTGCCATTGTTTTTGATCAGGTCTTCTATGCTCTAGCTCTTTTTCAGGACAAAAGCAACTCCTAAGGAAAAATACTAAGCAATGCTTATAAATACAGGGCAGAAGAGCATAACATGTCATGGATGGTCATAGATGCTACCTGCTGTTAAGAAGTTTCTTCTCACTGTCCAGTCTTCTTCCCTAGGCTTGTCAGGCATGTGCAAAAATCCCATACCTATCCCTACTTCGTAGCATCCTAGGGGCTCCTGGACTCCCTCCTCTTGATACTCTGTGTGCCCCACAGGCTTTTTTGCAGGGCTGCAAAAAACCCGTGTAGGGGTGTGTGAGCATGGTTGTGCTGCCAGGGCACAGAATCCTGCTGTGGTTCCTGTGGAAAGCAATGTCACAGCTGCAGTCCCCCCCAGACTGGTGCAGGGGCCCATTGTCCATGGGGAGCTGTGCATTGCTAAGGACATTTCCCTGAGGCTTGGGTCTTTAGTTCTGCTCTCATTTCTTGCCTCACATCAGTCATCTGGGTGCATACCACTATCACAGTGTTGTTAAATGTGCTGAATGTGTTGGACACGTTTTTCAGCCAAAGACTTGCCATTTGGCTAAGGAGACATATCCACACATATTGCCATGCTAATTGTGGTGTTTCCAAATAATAGGCAGCAGTGTTTAAATAGCAGCCAGTGAGACTTCTATAGCAGGTAAATATTGGGATGGTCCAAAACACTGTAGCCAAGAACGCCGCATTGAGTGAAGTTCACACTGGGCCCTGATCTCTGCAGTGCAAGCCTCTCTTCCATAGAAATGGCTGGGATGTCACCAAGGATTATGGCTTCAAATTAGCAGCAGGTGAACTCTTAAGAAATAAAGATCACAGGCAACCTTCTGCTCTCAGTTACACTCCATTGACGTCAGTGGGGTTGCCTGGGGTTAAATCAGAGCAGAATTTAGTTCCTTGTTTTTAATGCATATAGCTGAAGCCCCCCAAAATGCTTTTCAGCATATGGTACAGTGTCTAAAAATGTCACCAGTTACTCCTGGGCTACACATGCTGCAAAGTTCTTCTTCCTATCACAGCAATAGAAAAAAGCTACCTCATCCAGAAAAAGCTCATAGAGCTGTTTCACGTGTTGCAGCATGCTGCACATGGTTCAGTGAAATGAAAGGGGATAGGATGCCCCTGGGATGTGTCTGTTGCACACCTCCTGCAACTGGTCGTGGCAACCCGCCATCGGCTGGCAGGACGTGGCAGCTCCATTTCAGGTGTCCTGTTCCACTGGCAGGCACACTATTGCATGGGTGCAGGTACTTTTGAAACTTGAGTGTTTCCTCATATCATGCCCTTATGTTGTAACACTTCCCAGATCCTGTTTGGCTCTGGAGAGATGCTGTGGTGTTTCAGAGATGCCATAGTGATGGGTGGGAAAGATGTTTACAGGCTTATGAATACAAATCACTTAGGAAAGCTAATTTCTACACTGTGTACCGGGCCACAATCTTCCACTCAAAGCCAGATGTGCTAGAGGCTGTATATTTGAAACCGAACTGGTTGTTTGCTTGTGGCACGGCTATAAACTCTTGATTCTTGGCTGTTGCTCCTCCATGCTCTAAAACAGCAAGAACAACACATAATGACAGCCAAAAATTGAAAATTGAACATTTTTCTATCAGACACGAGGCATCACAGTACATAGATTTATTTCATTGTGCTTTTCCTTTGTTTTAGTTTTGATTGTTTTAAAGGGGTGTTGACAATAATTAAAACATTACTCACAGGAGTTCTGTTAGCCAGATTCTATTTTGTAGTGCTTGTATTCATGCAGTAACTGCTGATATTACCATCACATCAAGCTGAGGCTGAACTTCTTGGTGAGAATAAGATTTTACAAGGTGTAGTATTCTGGGATTGAAGTCAACGTGCTATGTTATATCCCTAAAGCATTCCTGTCCTGAAGCACCTCCTCATTTCTGCAAAAAGGGATTCTGTAGGGAGATGTTCTTTGCGCAGTCCCTGTGGCCTGGAAATCCACACTGCAGCCCTTCTTCCCCTACTTCCCTGGGGGTTTCACTCAAGGCTCTGCTATAACTCTTTCTAAATGCAGGTGTCGTTTATCGCTTGCCGAGTTGTGGTACAATGTGATGGAGGGCAGGTTTTGTGTGTCAGCAGACACCCTGGCCCTGCAGTCTGCACTCTTCTGATAGCAGCCAGAGGATGAAGGACTGAAATCAGAGGCTGGGGAGCAAGGGGTGTGCCTGCCCATGGCATCCCTGTTTGGGGAAACATGGCATCTCCAACTCCCCCCAGCTCAGTGCAGCAACAGCATTATCCTCGCAGAGAAGAGAGGGTTATCGAGGGTGGGAGCTTTCCCTGTGTTACAGTGTGGGGCTGGCTGCTGTGGGCAGGAAGGTGAAATAGGGGGCAGGTCTCCCAGCAGAGAAATTAATTTCATATACTAGGAAAAACCTCTATTCAGCTCATCTGATGTGCTATACACACCAGTGCACAGTTAGCTAGCTGCATAACAAGGGATCTTCCTCTTTCATTACAGTATTTACACTTTAACTACAGTAATTACACCTTGAACTCTGCATAATTTTGCCCCATCACAAAACACAGGAGAGCAGATTAGATTGGCCTTAGTCAGTATTGGCAGATCCTGTGAGCTGAAAAATTACAGGAAAGTTTATAGCAAAATGATAACAAGAAATCAGTGCAAATTTTGTATTTCCCAGTAGCCACAAAATCTCAAGAGAAGAAAAGGGGACCATTTTAGATTCAGGCATCAGAGCTCAGTAAGTGTTGAAATATTAGTAGGAGATCAGAGATTGGTTCAGACGGCTGTAGGCAGAGGCTAGCCAAGTGTGCCTAAAACACTGCAACTTAAACACAGTAAGTGGGGCTTTGGGGTAGGTCTGTGTTTCCTAAAGCACTATAGAGAAAACCTTTCCTTCATTTTGACAATTAAAAAAGCCCAAACCCCAAACAAAAAACCCCACAAATGCAGGGTAAAGAACAGCAGCAGCATAGCTTATTCCCTCATGTTACAATTAATACAGCATTTGCTAATTCTGACAGAAGCAACAATATGTTACCAGCCCTATGTGTGTTGCAGGTTAGGTTAAATCTGTTTAACCGGTGGCTGTATCAGCTGTTTCCAGTCAGGATCGCTGTAAAGAAGTGAGTTGCAATGTGTAATAAAAGAGCTAAAATTATGTTTACCTCCTCCCCAAATGCTGGCATGCATTGTCAGAGATGCCCTTTCTGTGCTATACACCCAGGAGCATGTGCTGCATTTAGGTACTGCTGGCAGCATGGGCAGGGCAGACTGGGAGGACTGGTGTGCCCATAACCCTATGGCAACGCGACCTTGATTCATTTCTGTGTAGGAAGGCACATGTGCAGGCCTGTGTGGTCAGATGGGTTTCTGTTAAATGTTTTGTGAGGATGCCTGTATCTGAGAGGCCAGGAGCTTTGAGGAGGGAAGCAGCAAGGGCACACCAGGCACACGGTTAGTGCGTGCATGGACGTGTGTATGCATGTATCTCAGGGAAAGACCACAGAGTATATGTCCTTCTGGGCCGTGTGCTGACTGGAAGAGGCTTGGAGCCATGACATGGGAACTTGAGGTTTGAAGACCACTTGTTTTTTGTGTCTGTACTCATCTGTTACCTTGTCAGGTTAGGGCTCACTTTTTGTGGCTTGTTACATATATGAATTGAGCTGAATACTAGTGCCCTAGTCATTTTTTAGGGGTTCTTATTGCTGCTGAAAAGCAAGTAAAAATAGCCTAGCCTCTTGTATAAGGCTTCAGATCTGATCTAATGCTTCAGAGGCTATGTCTGTGTTGCATTCAAAAGGGTGACTGCAGGACCGGCAGCACCAAAGCCGAAAACTGGTGGCCCTTGTATTTACGCAGGTAGGTTGCCAGCACTGACATTCATGACATTGCATTAAAATGGACACTGGTCAGGCTGGGTTAGCGCTGACTTGGATGATTCTGTGTGAATCATCACATGCTGTGTGACCAGGGCCATTGCCAAAGCAACTTCATTGGGTTCCTCTGCAGAAGGAGTTTGTTTTTTGGCTGGATATTTTCTGCTGGAAATACCTGGCCTAGCCTGTCTACTCGGATGAACATCTGGGACTATCAAGGGAGAAGACATCCCAATGGTGATGTGGGGCAAAGGACAGTGTTCAAAGTATCCAGTAATCAAATCAGGTTGCATTAGCATGTAAAACTATCAGCCTTCAGCAGGGTACTTGGAAGAAGGAGGGAGAGAAGTGTACAGACAAAAGGTCTGTACTGCAAACAGTGGAGATCAAATTTCCCCTCATCATGGTGGGGAGATGCCAAATAATTAATTAACTGGAAGACAGTTATTTGAACTATTCAGCAAACTTCCAAAAATTATTACTTTCTTTGTTTTTATGCATTTATCATAAATATTGTATTTATTAAAAGTAATTGCAAACAATTTGTAAAGGGAAAAAATGGTAGCTAGATGAATGAGTGCTCCAACACACCTTGTCTTTGTGCACTGAACTTCATGAACTGACTTCTGTGGAGGTGTTTGCAGTGCAGAGAGCTAAGCTGCTGCACAAATCTTTGTGCTAACAAAGCTTCGCCTGCAATTCGTGAAAGCCAGGGACTGCTTGTTATTAGTTGTGTAGGCTGCTGGGACCCCATCTTGTCAGAGGCCTTGGGGCATGACTACAAGTAACAGCAGCTGTAAATAACAATTAGCTGTAAACTGTATGCATCTCAGCTTTGTTAGAAAAAAACACCCAACAACCCACAAACCGCAAACTCATAACTACTGGGAGTAAAAATTAAAGGGATATTTTATGTTACAAGGCAAGCTTGGAAAATCTTGGAATCAAAGAAAATTTGGTGTCAACGGTACATCATTTTCACTGATTTCACTCTATACGGAAACATCTTTCCATGATAGACACAGATGATCACTAGTTTCCCATATATGTTGCTTGTTAGCTGTATGGCATGTGTAGCTGGAGAACAAAATAACTCCACCTGTGCATGTGTATCCTCTCTACTCCCATTTATAATGTAAATTTACATCCTTTCAGTTTAGAGCAGCATAGCTCACTGTGTTCCTTAATAAAAATTTATAAAGCAGAGGAAATGAGAGGTGAGGAGTAGTTTGGTAATCCTAAAAATGCAAAGGCATTATTAACATGTAACAGCCATTTCTGCAGTGTTGTTTCTAAATGCTGTGATTGGCAAGGGAAAGGGAAAGATTAAGTTCTGGACTCGTACAGGATGGTGCAGTTTCAAAGTCCTCATAACACAGCCCAGACAGGAATCCAGTGATGTAGAGGTCTTTGGTCAAGTCCTTCCATGGAGAGAATTTTACCCTGAAAGACCAAGTTGCATTTCTACAGAGCAGATTAATTGGATGTGATTGGACTTAAACAAAACAAAAGAAATATTTGTAAGTTCAGCCATAAGTCAGGATTTCTCTGTTCCCTGGTAGGATTATTGTTTTGTTGTTGTCTTGTTGTTTTGCTTTGTTGTTGTTGCTAGCTCCAGAATTCCTGGAAAATTTTTACCACATGTTCAGCAAGTGCTTCTGCCTTTATTCATCTTCAGAGGAACACTTGTCTAGGGATCTTTGCTCCTAATCAGCCGTTGCATGTCCCCAAAGCAACATTGCCATTATCACGCAATGCCAAACCGTTGGGATTCACACACGCATAGCTCTGGCCAGCTTTACTCCATTTGCTCCTCAGAGGAAGCACTGCTGAACTATGTACGTTCGTTGCAGAAATGACTGTTATGAAGTGGTTGAAACCGAGAGGTTCAGCAAATAAAGGAAATTCCAGAGATCTCAAAGTACCTTTTACTGTGATATATTATGACTGCACATTCCCTTTCCTCAAACCATGCCTTTTAGTGCAAAGCTCACATCCGCTCTGCTGATAACATGATGAAAAGTATGTGGAGTCATGTTCCCAGGGCATCATCCTCAATTAGATTCTCCCCAGCCTGATTATTCATCCTTTTCTCTTCTGCTCATGCAGATGTTGCCCCCACAGCCTTTCCACAGTGGTAAGACTAATTGCAAATGCTCTTCATATAAATATTTACACTGGAAAAACAGGGAGTACAAATGACTTGACATTTTTAAAAAAGGTGATGTCATGTAGACCGCTGTGCTAAGCTGGGGCAAGATGGAGTTAGTCAAGAGATTGCCTCAAGTCCGATGCTCCTCCAAAGCTTCCTAGAAAATGAGCTCTGATTTTCAGTCTTTCACTTTAGGCAGAGAGCAGGTGGATAATAACGTGTTTCTGAGGGATTAATAATGTCAGTACCCAACAGTCATATTTCCCTACAGCAATGCCTCTACCTGTGCCCAAATTCCCTGGGCTGCTGCTGATGTTGAAATTAAATGCTCCTTTTCTCCCAGGGTACAAATATTGCTCCTACTGTGGATATTCACTTTTTTTGGAGTCTGTTTCCAGGACAAGGATCTGCTCTTTCAGTGCGCTATAGCAGTTCTCAAACACTGACAACCTCCTTGGCAAAGAAGGGCATTTTCAGCCCCCAGTGCCAACCTCTCCTGCTTCAGCAAATACATCTGTTAAGAAAAGAAATGCTATCAGCAGGGCAACAGGTGGCATATTGCAGCCAATCATGAAAGGTTATAATAAGACAGAGGAGTGCGTGTGGGAGACAGAGGAGAAAAAATGAAAAAGAGGGGGACTAAGCTGAAGGGGAAGCCAGTGGCAAGCATTTTTTCCACTATTGCACTTACATGGTGCTGAAATATAGGTCTGGTGACTTTGCAGCGCTGGGGTAGGGTACCGCCCTGGAAATACATTTGTCCATTGTACTCCTCTCTGTTTGCTTAGAAGGAATTCAGAAGGGATTTGCTTTCTCTTGTTTCACGAGCCCCACACTTTCACACTGACCGAAGTGGATATGCACCAGCTGGCCACGTCCATCACCACTGCCGGGTGGGAGAATTCCTGATTATACTTAGATCCCGCAGACCCTGCTCCGTCATTAGCAGAGAAGCTCTGCTTGTGCACCACTGTCCGAAATGCAGCCAGTTGGGAGCTCTGCACGCCTCGCCTGAAGGAGCTGGCTGCCTTCTGGATCGAACATGAATGACCTGCTGAAGGTGCCCCTGGTGCACGTCCTCATCCTGGCAGCCCTCAGCTTGGCCGAGACCCTCCTGAAAGGTTTGCTTGGAGTGGCTTTTGCCCTGCTTTGCTTCTGCCACTGCTGAAGGAGGTTTTGCAAAGGGGAAAGCATCTCTGGTAACGGTGGGGTGGGTGGTGCCGTAATTTTCCTGAAAAGGACAAATATGTGCTGCTTTTGGTGGTCACTTCACTGCTTTTAGAAGGATAGCAGTGAAAATAATCTCATATCTGTGCCTGGGATTGAAGGTTCTTTGTCTAGGAAGAGCACGTAGTCCCGTTTTAATGGGCAGGGGAGATTTTTGGGTTCAGACTCGGTGGGATGGGCATTTCTTATGTCAAAGGAAGCTTACAGGTTTTAACGGATGATAGCACCCATTGCCCAAGATTTAGGGTGTTCTGCATGCCTGTGGATGTTTATAAATACATCAAGCTCAAAGAAGGAGATAATGTCTTTACAGAGCATGTGTATATACATATAAATATGCATGGTTTGTATTGCATATAGCATAAAAGTTATACCCTCTTCCTCTCTTGTGTGCACACATGGACGCATGCACACATACTTTTAGCCAACACAAGAACTGGAAAAAATCTGTTCAGAAAAGTCTTTGAGGTAGGAAGTGCAACAGTGGTCTTCTGGACGTACCATCTGGTAACCCTGTGGACAAAAGGTTTTGCTGCATGATGATTGTCAGGAGCCATTCAAAGCATACCACAAACTTTGCAGCTTCAGGAAAACAAACAAAGAAAAAACATAACTCAAGGACGATACCAGTATTCACCTGTTGGGCCAACATCGCTGCTCTTGCAGGGCTGTGCTGTTACAATAGTCACATTGGCTTCAAAATGGGAAAAAAAAAGGTCTCTTCTTTATAGAGAACTTTTGAAATAGAAATGTTCATTCTTTCCTAAGGCACTAAAGTAAGTTGTTGAACCCTGGTCTTGTTGAAAGCTGTGGTAAGATAGGATTGGAGAGACAAGAAAAGCAAAGAGGAAGGGGATTGACTTTTTTCCCTGGTGGCACAGTGCAATAAAGAGATACACATCCTTTCCTAAAACATCGTGGGTGGCTGAATCGCCTTGTTCCCTGAGAGAGGCTGAAACATGACTACAGCCCAGCAGTGCCCTATAGAAGTTTTGCAGCATTAGCTGGAAACATGATTGAGCAGTTTTTGACCAAAGGAACTGCAGTATATCCCGGCTGCAATGCTGCAGGGGAGACTGGCTCTGTTTTCTGCTTTGTTTTGTTTGCCTGCCTTGTCTTGTTTTGAAAGTGTGAATCCAAAACCAAAGCCAAGCAATTTGGGAGCTTCTGGTGGGCTGGAGATAGAAGGGGATTTGGCTTTCTGATGGGCCCCGTGACCAGCCTTGGGTCATTTTGCTATCTCGGGAAACTACAGCTGACATCCAGAAAAATGGCACCTGTGTGGCTTTGCAGATATATAAGTTAATTGATTTTCAATATTATTTAAAGCCACAGGGCTACCTAAAAAATGTCAGAGACCCCCTATGGATGGCCACAGAAAGATCTGGGGCCATTTCTATATGCTGATAGATATGTCCCTACATTGTTTGGATTTTGTTTTCCTATGTTAAAATATGGTAATGAAGAAATCATAAGTTTTGATTGCTTTCCTGAGAAAACGCGGACTGACACCAATACTTGAGCTTTTTTGGATGGCTTTAGAAGCAGGCAGTACTCAGCCATTTTGGGGCTCTCTCACCGCCTCACGACAAAATGGCGGCGTGCTCTGCCACTTGCTGTCGCCTGCAGACACACAGCGTGTCCCCCGGCCTTGTGCCCTCAGCCCCCTCACCCTGGCTACAGGAGCACTGGTGTCACCTCCCTGCTGGCCCAGCACTTGGTTTTAACATTGGAAAGGTAAAAAAGCGCATATGAGAAAATGACACATTGCTGCTGTTGTCATGGTTGCTCTTCAAGGATGTAGAATTTGGGAAGGCAGCTGTAAAAAAAAAAGTTCCCTTTCTGTTTTTACTGAAGGTAAAGTGCTGTACGGTTTGGACTGTATTTTCTATGAGTATGGGGCTTGATTCTGCCCTAAGAGCTGTGTGCGGGCTTTCAGGAGATGCCACATTAGACCTTGGTGCTGGCTTTCAGGAGATGCCAGATCAGACCCCATGTAGACATTATTGCTGAGGATAATTTTGTCATACACTGAATTAAAGAGATACCATGAAAGTACTTAACAGTTGCTAGTGAATTTATATAATATATAAAACTGTCAGCCCTTTTTTTTTTTTCCCAAATAAAATACTGTCATTTTGCATACTGGCTCTTGGTAAAAATCTAACTTCATTCTTCGTGAGAACGGCCATGCTTATCGTGACAACACAGTTAACAAACTGGTTGCTTTGAGTTTTGATTACTGTAAAAATTTACATTTCTCAGGGTTAAAAAAGCATCATTCCAGAGATCAAAGCATGTGGACAACAGCAATAAAAACATACTATATAAAATTAGATTGTAAAGCTCCATTTCAGCCAGGCTTAATGTCATCAAAACCCAATAAACTCTGTCATGAAACAGCAACATCCCCTTTGAAGTAGACAGCATAGCCATCAGTGGAGGTTATTCTCCTAAGACAACCTTCAGTAGCAAGGAAATTTAGGCTTTATTAAAATCTTCAATTTGGTTTCACTGGTGTGGGATTAATCTGGTGTGCAATACTTCCATCTAGTGTGACCCAAAATGACCCAATAAATTGAAGCCTGATACAATTTGAAGCAGTGATCTTAAACAATGGATCTGACACAGACGTATTTTTACTAATGTTTAGTTAATATAATATTTAGTGCTACCTTATCTGTAGTTTTAAGATCTTTTTATGTAAGTATAGTCATTATCAATTATGCAATCTGAAGTCATATAATCTAGAAATATTACTGAGGCAGATTCATTCTAATGATATTTCAAAAGCTTTAGAACTTTTACATAAACTTGATAGTGGAAGCCGATCCTTTCTTCCTCTAGCTTCATGCCAGCTGAACTCCAACGGCATTCTAATTTTTACTCCCATGTAAACTGAAAAAGCATTAAGGTAAAGTCTTTCTATTATTCTCAGTCACTTAAATTGGACAGTCTTTTATTTTGCCCTTTTTTTTTTTTTTAGGAGGGAGGGATAAAATTGATGTAGTTTATTTTTTTGCCTGAATCTAAATCTTTTTTACTGAGGAGGACCTGCAGACACAGTGCAGGCAGGATTGTCCTGTGCAAAGACACACAATGTGCCAGATATTGCTACAGTCAGTGAGGAATAGGAAGATTCCTGCATCCACTGTGCATTTTCAAGGTGGTGTTTCAGGAACATGGTATAAAACCAGTTCATCTCAGTACAGCTGTCAGTGAAATCCAGTCCAACAAATATTGGATATGTGTCCCTTGCAGCCATAGATTAAAACTCATTCAAGTGTCTTTGGAGGCAGTGGCTGCAATGCATACCATGCGCAGGGAAAGTGATTCTCTAGACGTATCCTTTGATCCCTTCCAGCTGGGCTTCAAGTTGGGACAGAAAATGTTTCTAAAGATACATTCAAATAATGTATATGACAGGTCTGTCATAACAAGCATCAGACACAGCTATTAGACTTCTAACCCTGGTGCAACTTGGTTAGAAAAGGTGAGAAAAAGAGAATGTGGGCTAGTTATGCCACAAATCTGGAAGGCCTGAAGGGCCTTTATGAGACTGGCTTTGAAAATACAGTGCTATGTAACAGTTTTTTTTTAAAAAATAGAAATAGTTGAGTGGAACAAATCCCATATTAATGATAAAGAAGCCCAGATCTCATGCATTATGCATTAATAAGGAGGCAGCGTGCCCACTCCTCGGGGCAGGCCAGCTTGGTTTCAATTTGTGCTGTTCCTTGCACTTCCAGCCCATGCAATGCCATACCTACAGCAGGGGGGACAGACTCACCTGTGTCCTTGCAGTATGCCACTGAGTGCCATGCACCTTGGGAGAGTGAAGGGTTAGAAAAAAGTGACACAATGGGTTTGCTGGAGGTGCCCCATGCTTGGGTCACTCTGTTTTGCACTCTATAAAAAGAGCACAGGGGAAAATGCAAAACCTGCAGCAGACAACAGAAGGCTGTAGCTACAGATGCAGAGGGACCTGTATTACAGTGAATATGTGGAGGGTGTGCAAAGCACCTCTGGGCTGGGGAAAAAGTGACCCTGCTGGGACATGGCTGCCTCCACCAAAGGGGTCTGGCAGGCTTTGTACCTCTCTTCAGGAGGCACCGGAGGTTTGCTCATTTTCTTTTCCTTCACACAGCTCCCTTGATCAGCACTCCTCTGGAAACTGTGGATGCGCTGGTAGAGGATGTAGCAAAGTTTGTCTGTGTAGTGGAGTCGTACCCTGAGCCGGAGATTACATGGACACGCAACAGCATTCCCATCAGGTAGGGAGCAGCCTCAGCCCTCTCCAGCTAAACCCTGCCAAAAGTGTCGGTGCTTTTCTTCATGATAAAGGAGATATCTGGAAACATCAAAATGGGTCTGTGGCTGGGAAGAGGGTGAGTGTCTGTAATTATATAGGAATCTGTGTTCCTTAAGGAGTCATAGGAGCACCTGGTGGGTGCTTTTGCAGATTCACACTTGAGCTTGGAGACAGTTGGTTTCTGCTGCAAGCAATGCAAGGATTTTGCTTTCCAGCTTCAGACAATGAATCAGCTCGGTTGTCAGTTTACGCATTTACAAAGGAGGAGGATGCTGTATTATATTTAAAAGGAACATTGCCAGACTTGTTGCCCAAGTGTCTGCAATGTGCTCGGAAACTTTGCACTGAACAGGTTGTATCATGACGTTCTTGTTTGCTTCTAGTTCTGGATCTGACCATAGGAAACTGGCTTCTCATTGTCATGCACTGTCAGCCATTAACCACCAGGCATCAAGGTGCCTCTGAAGAAGGCAGCCCTGGAAATGTGTTATGGAAGTTGCTACCATTGCTTTAGCTCTGTTGCTGTAGACAGGCTTTTGCAAAGTAAACTGTACCTGATCTTCCAACTCTGAAATCACGCTAGATCTGCCACATGGCTTCACATCAGTTTTGCATTCTAGATCACTGTTGGTGACTCTCTGTAAAGGAAAATTGCAAAACAATCTCTGTGTAACCCAGTTAAGGCCTGCTCTCCACAAGAGATGTCCATGTTAGGCAAATAGTCACCTGAAGCATGGTTTCTGCTATTGGGGTCAAGCATCCAAAGAGCCCTTGAGCCATTGGCTTGGGAGACTCCAAACAATTCAGCAGAAGCAGGTCTTACTGCTAGGAAGATCACTTCAGAATATGAGAAAAGCAGAATGCTACATGTATGCAAGCTGGCCTTCAGAAATCTTTTTTTCATTGTCTGCAACAGAACCTCATCAAAACCCCAGTCCTAACCTGACGCCAGTCTTGTTGCAGGATGGATGTCTGAATTTCCACAGATGTTATTTCCAAATCAGGTCACCTTTCTCCTGATTGCTTCCCCATCACTGACACCATGCCTGAAAATCAAAGCTGGGAGAGGAAGTCATTCATGCAGTACTACAGAGATTACATGCCTTTCTCTCCCCATGGTCTTTAAAATGTCACCATTTCTCACCCCAATCCCCACTTCCAAATGCCCAACACACCTTTCTAAAAGCTATCCCACTCCCTCTGAGACACAGTGCTTTTTCACAACGTTGTCCAAAAAAGAAAACACTGATCAAAAAAGCTCTCCTGGTGAGGCCAGAGAGCTTAGGTGCTTCATTCCTTTACTGGAACTTCTGGAGCAACATTAATAGCAGCAGCTATTTCACTTTCCCAAAACTGTGTTGGCATTAATAGTCAGTGCTGCTGGAAACAAAAGCTCTGACTAAAGACAGGGAAATAGATAAACTGAAAATATTTCTGTTACTTTCCAAGAACATGGATGAAAGTATTTGCACTATGGAAAAGGATTGGGTCACTGGACTTTTTTTTTCTGAAAAAAACATGTAAACATATTTACATGCCTCTGTGTGTGTATGTATCAATCTTCAAAGGGGCTAGGTATTGCAAGCAATAAATATCAGTTATTTTATTTACAAAATTTTCTGCTCTTGCCAAGGTCCCAGCACCCTGAACAGACGGTTAAGCTAACTTTCAAAACAAAACCGTATGTAAATATTCAGCTTCAATGGAAATAGTGCCAGGATAGAGGCTCTTGTCAGCACTAGTCTCCTGGAACCGCCTTTCTTTTTGGCATCAAAACTTGTGCAAGTAGACTGGCAGGTGCTGTGTGCTGAGTGAAATGGTAACCTGCCCCATCTCCCAGGATGGGGCTGCCTGGGGTGAGCTTTCCTCAGGGAAAGAAGGGAATGGAGCCTGCACATCTTTTCCATGACAGATGAGTTCATTGTACTCTTACTTCCCAGGGTGAAAAAGAGGAGGGAGATACAAGACTGAAAGGTGAAAGGCTGTTGAAAGGAAATATGTGCCTGTTACACCATAAATGGCACATTCAGATTACTTGGTGACTGCTGTACAATTTTTCACAGTAAAAAAACAGAACAGGACATACTTAGGCATCAGGTAGTTGTGATAGCTTGGGAGGCAATCCTCAGGTCAGATCCCTTTTGCTACTGTTCATCAGGATCGAAGGCCAATTGCATGAAAGTGCTTCCAAAAAGCATCAATGAAGGTGTGAAAATCAAACATGGAGGAATTTATGAAATGTTATGCAAATCTTGTTCTACTGAAGTTTTACTATACTATTCCAGTTTGCAATGAAAATCAGATATCAGCCCTCCACTTTCTCAACACCCTTGCTCTCGCATATGTGCACACACATACTCACACACATACGCACACCTGATGCTCACATGTAGAATTGGTCTTTGCTCCACAGATTTTGTGGCAATATTCTGTACTTTTGTTGCTCCAACTTCAGGGCCTTTCTTGACTTCTCTGAAGTCTTCAGGCTAAAGGCTGCTGTTATTAAACTACAGTTATCCTTGCATCCTCTAATCTTTAGGTGGCTTCTTTTCTTCAGCATATTTCCTTGCTTGTGGTTTTTGTTTTTGTTTTTTTTTTTTTTTTCCAAAAAATAGACTAAACCACTCTTATATGCAGATATAAAAATACTTGGATTCTGGCTGGTGTCTTTTTTTTCACAAGAGTAAAATCTTTCCATACATTATCTGTTTAGTGAAAAAAACATATTTTTTTTTTTAAATCTGAAGCAGGTTTCTTTAAAAAACTTCAGCCAGTTCCAGTTGCTATATAGGCAATCCTTCCACTCCACTGAGTGATTATGCCTAAACAGGACCCAGCTGGATACGATTACTTGTGCCCATGTCTGTCCTTGGTCAGACAGAAACCCAGGATACCTACTTTACCAATACCTGTCCGGAAAAAAGCGCTACCATGATGGTGGCAGTCGGGAACTTGCAGTTGGTGAGTTTTGGTCTCAGCTAGTTTGGTCTAGTGAAGACCAAGCCGAATCTTAAGGCCCAACTGAACATTTTCAGTGCCTTCCCTTCTCTTTGCAGGTTGAAAATAAAAAGTAAAACATACTGCCATTCGTATTGCCATCAGCAGTCTGCAGATATAAATGCAATTTCCCCTTTCCATCCCTAGCTGTCCCCCCACCCCTGACAACCTGTGCTGTGCCCTGCAGGCTGTTCGACACCCGGTACAGTATACAGAGGAATGGGCAGCTCCTGACCATTTTGAGCGTGGAGGACAGTGATGATGGGGTGTACTGCTGCACGGCAAATAACGGGGTTGGAGCGGCCGCGCAGAGCTGTGGGGCTCTCCAGGTGAAAATGCGTAAGTGGGAATGTAATTTCTTCCTGACAGTATGCGAGCGTGTCATTGAGAGCCCGAGCAGACCCCAGTGTACGGCCCCCAGGGATCTGTGTTCAGGGCAGACTCCCATGTTCCTGTGGGGCTGGGTGCAGTCCCTTGAGGCAGAGACGTGGCATATTGGGTCATATCTTAACTGGAAGCAGTTGTGATTATCCACTTTGAATCACACACACTTGTGCTAGGATCAGAGGAACTGTTTGCATAGCAGAGGATAAAAAACTATGCTTTGAAGGACACCCTTTGTGCAAAACTTTGTAAAAACAGCACAATTTGATAGATTAGCCCTTTGTAGCAATACTGCATAAATCCCTTGTGAATTTTAAACATAAGATTTCACTAATCAGATTTATGCCTGAGGATGGCAAAAGCAAATAAATGCTGTTCAGATGTTCTTAATAGCAGTCTTGAAAGGTCTGAAGCACTGTGGTGTAAATCTCATCATCCCACGTGGAACGCAGAGGACTGGTTCTTGCAAAGGGCTATATACATGCTGAGCTCAGAGAAGCTGAACTCACATGGCTGCAGTTATTTACACAAACACTAAAAGGGCAGCTGACATATATCCTGGCTAAAACATCTGTTTGTGGGAAAGCATTTGGTTGTGCTAATGAGCATGACCCTCCAGGTCTGGTAATTCTGGGGCTCTCCAGGTGGGGGCCAGGAGGTAATGCCCTCTGAAGGTAATTTTTCTGCTGGTTCGGTATTGTGCAAGGGAGGCAAAATTTCAGATCTCCCAAAGCACTGAGATAAAGATCTTTTTTACTCCAAGCTTAGAGTAAGCTAAACTATGTTTTTCTTTGGGTAAAATGAATTTAAATTTGTCCCATATTAACTTTAAGGGGGTTTGATTGTTTTTTTATTAAGGATCCTTTCTCCTTTTAACTGACAGTTATAAATCCTTCAGTTAGGGATATTAACTGAGTTTACATGCTCTTCTTGTTGAGCTAGACACAAGCCTGGGCTAACACTATTTCAAAACCGATTCACTCCAGATCTGAGCTTTCACACATGACACTGTTTATGCAGTGAAGAATGTCAAAACCTGGAATGCAAACATTCTTCAATATTGGAAATACTCTTATCTGGATTTGGATCTTAGCCCAGGCCCTAATTCAAACGACTGTCAAACTCCACTCCTGAAAACAAATAACCCATGCAAGTTAGCTGTTTTTGCATCCATAAACTGAAACTCTGAATGCTGTGCTTAGGAAAGTTTTTTCTTTCCAATGCAGCTCATGACCTACTAAGACTGCTCTACCTTTCAGAAATGCTCAGAAAAAAGCAGCAGAGATTTTGTTGTCATTTCTGAACTTGTCCTGTTCTAGTAACTCTTAGCATCAGTTCAACTTTGATTTTTGACTTTTAAAATTTTAGGACCCAAAATAACCCGACCGCCTATAAATGTTGAAATAATAGAAGGGTTAAAGGCTGTTCTTCCATGCACTACAATGGGGAATCCAAAACCTTCTGTTTCGTGGATCAAAGGAGAAACAGTTGTAAAGGTGAGTAGAGAATGAAATTTAAATAATGCCAACTATTCACTAAAGGGAACGTGTTAAAATATTAGCATCAATTACAGCATTTGTAAATTCTAGTTGCTAGAGAACAAGCATTTGGAAAATCCAGGGCTCATCTCATAAATGTCTTCATCTGCAATAATTCTGCCTCTAAACCAAATATTCTCTGTGTATCTATATTTTATATTATATATATTTATTACTACTAAGCATGGCCAAATGCTGCTGAATGCACTTGTGAGTGTTCTCATAACGAAAAGCTGCTGAACCACTTAGCTAAGATTCAGAGCTCTTTTGAAGCTATAATTCACTGATGTGCAAAATAAGGGATGGATGAGTGTGTCACAACAATGCTGAGCAGGAATAGCTTGCTCCAAATCCTTTAGTTGTAGAATGACACAAATAATTTTCGTGGGTGTAAGCCCAATCTTTGCAAGTGGATATTTGGTGCTGTTTGCATGCAGGCTGCATGTAGAGCCCTCATCTTTATCCCTCTTTCCTGTGGCAGGAAAATGCTCGCATTGCTGTCCTTGATTCGGGGAATTTAAGGATCCACAACGTTCAGAGAGAAGATGCAGGGCAATATCGATGTGTAGCCAAGAACAGCCTGGGCACAGCCTATTCAAAACCTGCAACAGTGGTAGTGGAAGGTGAGTAACCCTTGCACCAGGCTCTAGCTCCTTGTGCATACCTGGTTAACTGGAATTAACCTGAAGTATCGCATTGATGTCAACAAAAACATCCTAGGGGATGACCCAGAAGGGAAGGGAAGGGAAGGGAAAGGAAAGGAAAGCAGAGTGAGAAACAGAGAAAGTTTGTCCACACCTGATTCCATTGCTGGCTGATGGTGAAAGGGATGATCTGTGGAGGGTCCTTATCCATGGCTGCAGTGGCTCTAGTGGGATGTTTGTCGGAGTAAGGATTCCCAAATATGTTTTTCCTTCTGATTGATGGTTTCCAAGAAGCCATCTTGTTTCTTGTTTGAAAAGTCCCACCAGACCCATGGGCTGTGCACCATGGCTTGTTGAAGTGGACAAACGGAAAGCTGATGGCTCTGGAAACTTGCTGCAAAAACATGATCAGGGAGAGCTGCAGCTGCAAACAGTGAAGCATTTTGCAGCATTATGTGTCTATCCCTCTGCTTTTCCTCTTATTTCCCATCTGAATTGGTTGATTCTTCAAGTAAACAGAGCTTTTCTCTTTGAGGACTTGAACATTTTCTGTCTGCTAAACCAGACATTGGACTGATTTTTCAGTTTCTGGTCTTTATGTGCTCAGTGTCTGTCTCTTATTTACAGATGGTGTTTGCTTTGTGGTATAAATTATCACCAGTTCCAGAGTGCAGAGACCATTGGACTGCAGGGGAACCCAAATGTAGGCAATGAAGCATGTGTTCCTGAATCCTATAAGAAGTTGGGTTAAGCAAGGTTTTGCACAGAAGGAGGAGGGATGACTGTCTCAGTAGATGAACTAATTCTGATTTCTTATTCAGAATGACTGTTCTGTGGAAAGTGGAGAAGTGTCTCCATTTGCCTAGCAAGCTTCAAAAGGTGGTTGTAGGTTACTTTTGGCCTGGGACTGTCAGAGGTTACTTAGGATGCAATCCTTTTTTTAAGATGATCATTGACTTTCTTCTGAGAGCAGGATCAGGTGTGCTAGATTCAACTACAAATTACTGTAGGTCTGCTGTTTCCCTAAAAAATGTATTAATTTTTCATTGTTTTTTTTTATATATATATATATTTTTACATGTACAGACTTCAAGTATGTTAGAAATTCCATAAATAGCTTAAAAACAGGAAGGCAGCTATTCCTAATCTAGATTCAGAGCTGTACTCCTCCCGAGCTAAAAGCAATGGTACAAACTGAAGACATTTGGATCTGGCTGTAAACAGCTTTGGTCCTGAGTTTTGGTTTGGCTCCATCATTGAGACAGTGGCCAAAGGCTTGTCAAGAATTAACTGTGAATGGGAAATACTCATGCATACAAACCCTGCCTCTGTGCTGAAGGGCCTCAGGCACTGGGATTTTATTGCGCTGGACTGACCAGAGCCAGTCAGGGAATCGAAAAGCAGGCTGGAACCGCACCAAAATCCAGGCTGCTAAGTTTGATATCTTGTTTTGTCCCTGCCTCCAGAATTATGCAGCTGCCTGTTAATTCAAGGAATGGCAAAATAATCTACAAATATCCCACTTGCAAAGGAGAGCCTGTGTGTGCTCTTTTAAAATGAGGAAGATTAGTTCTTAATTAATCAATAGGACCTCAGTGCTCCCACACAAACTATCCCCTCATATTCCATTCATGTGCTGGGTGAACAAAGCAATGCTGTTCTCCAGGCTCGCCTTGGTTTCTCTGGTGGGGCACCCATACCTTGTTTCAGGCTGCCGCCCAAACTAGACTGATGCATGTTTGTTTTACTTTTTGGCTTCCAAAATCCAAAGGTAATAATCCTGACTGAAGCTTGCAGTGTATACAGATCCCTTACCTTCCCTGTATTTTAGGTTCATTCTCATAGATATGTAGCATACATACATATGCACATACCTGTGTATGCAGGCAGGCATGCACACACACATGCATCCCCCTCATGCACCTCTTCTATCATTATTTTTAGTATCTCTCCCCTCCTACCTCTCCTACCCTCTTAGTATCAGCATTTAAAAATAACTCCAAGTAAATAATAATCTAAAATAACTTGTTGCAGGAAAATCACACTTCAGTCAGTCTTCTTTGAGCATTTGCTATGTTCAGAAAACTTATGAAAATACACAGTTTGTTGCTTCTCTGTAATAACACTACAATATTTTTTCTTAAACCTTGGTGCTACCATTCACAGGAGTTACAACCCTGCACAGTGTAGCTTAATATTAAAATAAAATTACTAAGCATGGCTGGTTAACTATGAATATTTAATCCTGAAGCAAATGTCTATTCAAAGAGCAGTGCAAATATTTATGCCTAGCTAAATCTAGATCAGGTCCTGATATCTGAAAGAGGCTTCTAATTTTCTGTTGTGAGCTTCCATTTTAATGGGTTCAGCATTAGTCCTGCAATTAGTTTCAGGCATTGTTCAAAGTGCAGAGTTGTTGGACTTCTTGAAAGATTGACCCTCTGCCTCCTGCATGTGGTCAGGCTCCTTAATGAATGTAAGGTCAGGCACATGCTTAAATGACTTGCTGAAGCTGGGCCCAGAAACTACAGCAAGTCTCAAATATGTAAAATTATCTATGCTGGATCCACTCATTCAAACTGATGATAATCTTGGCACTAGCATTTACACCACTGTGGTGCCTTATAGTCCTACTTCTTGTCTGGTTTCAGTGGTCCATGGTAAAACAGTTTGAGAAATGCTGCTGTTTTGATTTTCCAAATATTTTTTTTCCGTTTCTTGTCAGCTTTCCTCAACATTTATAACACTGGCCTCTATATATTACTTTTAAAACACAGCTTTAATATTTTTAAAGCATTATTATTTTTAAAGCAAAGTTGAAATAATTTGAGCAATGATTTTAGATGAATATTCAGGTGCAGTTCTTGTCAGGAAAAAGAAAGCCTTGGAAGCCTTTCTTAGTGGAACTGATTTTTCAGTTGTTCCTGACTTTCATCAGGGAATGGGGGGAAGGAGATAAGGATCCTCTGCCTGCTGCCCCTTGCACAGTCTGGTCTCTAGCCAGCGCATCCTGCTTCCTCTCCTGGGGCACAATTCAGGTACCAAAGTTCAGGTGATGAACTAGTGAACTGTAATCAGTTAATGAGTTTTAGTGTCCAGAACTGGGTCAGGATTTTAATTATAAGGGTTGAAAAAAGCCTGTCTTTTTGGACTGTGTTTTTCCCCAAGTCTGGGGCAAACCCACATGAATTTGTACATGCATTGGTGAAACAGATTCTCTCCTTAAAAGGCATAATCCATTAGGGGTGGAAGCATAAACATAATGGACCTGACTGCTGTGTCTGTGGGAAGAGCCAGGATCTTCATCAGGTACCGTGCTGAGTCCATGGACAGCACTGCCATCACCAAAAGGCTGTCCAGGGTGCCTGGAGGGTGTTAAGAGGAGAAGCAGAGCATGGGGCATCCCCTTGATTTGACACCAGGAAGCGGGCACAGGAGGTTAGGGGTAGGGAAGGGACACAAGAGGCAAGCATTGGCCAAGAAAGCCAAGTGAGTGACCAGGCAAGGTAGGCAGCCCTCCTGCTGAAGGAGGGTTGCACACTATTTTTATGATCCTTGTATGTCCCATAGCAATAAGATGACACATGCCTCTGGTTTAGCTCTGAGGGGGCACCTTGGAGGAGCAGAGTTGGATCTTTCCAACAAGTGCTGGGGTCACTATGAAGAGGTTGGCACTGGTTTCCAGCTGTCTGGAAGCTGCATGGGTGTATTGCATAGGCTTTTCCCTGTTCAGTTCCTTTGTCAAATTAGTTACAGCCTACACAACTTATGGAAAAAAAAACTAGTAGAAGTATTGGCATGAGGCAGAAGTGCAATAGGCAGAGAAGTAAGGCTTCTCCACACTGCTCTGCAAAGCAAAACAAATGAGCAATAACCAGTTTGCTGTTTCTGTTAAAATTAGCATGTGAGGATGACTGCCTGTTGCCCATGTAAGTCCAGAGGTGGCTACAGGAGGTAACATATGCATTGAGATAAAGGAACAATATTATAATCTTGGCTGTTTGCCAAGTTGTGTTTTTACCAAGTTGTGGTTTTAATTTCCTGGAGGCAACACTTCTGACCTGCAGTTTTGTATTCATTTTCCATCATCTTAAACATTTTGCTAACTAGCTGTTTAATTGCCACATTATCAGTTTTGATAATGAACAATTCTGCTAACCCTAGAAGAGAAGAGCATTTATATACTCAGTGAAGCTGTACCTTGTGAAAGGATTTATACGTATTTCCTGTTGACTGCTGTACTGATGCCCAAAGTGCATGTGGCTGAAAGGTTCCTGGATGAATCCAAGATTCAGAACTATGGTAGAATAGAAGTATTTGCTTGCTTGTAGTTCATGCACGTCTGAAGGCTGAAGTTTCTTGACAAGATGNGCTGAGATGGCTAAGGTGTTCCATCCAGTTTTACCTGAAGATGATTCCTTTGGAAATAAATAGGAGAGTAGCTGTTTCCTTCAGTATTGTTGAGAGTTGTCCTCAAGTGCAGAAATTCCCATTGATGTCAGTGAAAATTGAGGGCAGGGTATAGACTTTTAG
>VZTV01073500.1:0-24136 GCA_013400875.1 Anhinga rufa | reverse complement strand
TCTGCAAAGTGTCTGACTTTGGCATGTCCCGTGTCCTGGAAGACGACCCGGAAGCAGCTTATACCACACGGGTAAGGAGGGAAATAAAATGTCCAGTGGGTTTTCTTGCCTACATATTGGTTTTGTCTGACTGTGTGGGAGGTGACAGTGGTTTGTTTTAAAATAATCTCAGTCATAAGCGAAAACCTATATCACAACCTAAAGATAAACATTGGCCCAGACTCCATAGCTAGTAAAAATTGATGTAGTGTTATTGCTGCATTAGTGCCTACATCAGTATTTCTTCTCTGAGGATGTGACCCATGTATCCCTGTGGTTCCCTCAGTGTGCTAGAGTGCATGACAAGAATCTGATGCCAGAAATTGGAGCTTGGGCTTCTATTCCTTCTGATAGCTACAGACATGCATAATTATTTGCAAGTGGCTAGTCTCACTGAGGTTTGATTCAGCAAGTGTAGATAAGCAACCAAAAAAAATAATCCACTTTTGCCCATCACAGAGGTAGTCATAAATTTGACCTAAATAATTTGGACTGGGAAATCTGCGAGGCCTGCATTTCCTATTTTATCTATATTTCAGCGTCCCACTGTTAACTAATTTTGGTAAAGCCATTTTAATATGCTGCATGTGGAATAGTACTAATGCAAGTACTTCTGGCCACAAAACAACATCCTGACCATTAGCAGCCTTTGTACGAATACCTCTGTAATTAACATGTGTGCAAAGAGAAAAAAAGTCTGAGTTTATAAAGTCTTCTTTTTTAATTGCTTATTTTCTTTGTTTTTAAATATCTGCCATTCTCCATCTGTTCTCCCTAGTGCAGAGTTTGTCTGCAGCACTCAGATTTTGCAGTTTAATCCCAACACTCATCCTTTAATGGATTCACAGTTCATTACAGGGAAGGATAGACTCATGTAGTATTAAATGCTGGCCAGCCTTGGTATTTCTCACTCATAAGGGTGGGTAGCAGAAGCAGAGGTCTGAAAAGCTGTGTTCAGGGAAATCAAAGTTTAGACAAACACACAAGGGCAAGACAGAAATGATTGAAAAGCCTCCCTTTGAATTTAGTGAGTGGAGATATAGTATTATGTTTGCTCTCAAGAGTAAACTACAGGGAATCAATGACATTTGCATTACAGTGCATTGTCTTCATTTAGTATCAGTAATGAAGGATCAGGAAAATTTGGATGAACTCCACTCTACTCAAGCAGCTCAATAAAAAGAGCTTATTGACAATTTTTAGAATGACAACCATGTATAAACAATGTCCATGCATCTGTGTCTGAAAGGAGGAATAGAGCTTTTTCATAACTAGAGACGATGCAATAGAATGCAATTTTTAAAGCATCCTTTTTTTAAGAGAATCGTGTGTTCTGCTCCCTGTTAGTAGTATAACTTACTAAAGTGAAAACATCCTATAGCCACACAAGGCATATACTGCTATGACGTGATTCACACAGGGCCTGATGCAAAGGCCAAAGAAGCCAGGAGAAGGACCCCTTTTGATTTCACTTGGCTTTGGAACAAGTCCATATTAAACACTTGAGAGACATATTAGAACAATAAACCCTTGAGTATGCACACGCTGCACTCTGTTATGGATAAAAACTATCTAGAAGATTGCTGAGAAGAAAACCTACCAAAATAAACTTAATCAAAAAAGCATAAAAGCAAATGAAAAAACCCTAAAACCTTTGTTCAGCTTAAGTCGTTCTCCAGATGGAACTGCAGGAAACCAAAAGCTCAATTAAAAACACCTTGCATATTAGCATAAACAAAAGGAGAAATCTCTGGCCTGGGATCACTCAGCTAAGGCAAAATCAGATAAGCAGGATGGAGTGAGTTCCTTTTAAAACAGTGCAGGACCTCAGTGGCACAAATCTGATGCCCAAGTGTTTTTAGTTGTTTAAAAAGAAGTATTGTAACAAGAGACAGCTCTCTCCCAACAGGTATCAAAAGCACCCTTGTACCGTGGTCTGGTGTTGAACTTCTCCCACAGGGATGGGAGAGCCCAGAGGCTTGCTTGCCATCTCACATCTCTGGTAGGAGTTGGGATATTGCCCATGGGAAACACCACAGTATTCATAAATGTTCCCAGTTTATCCTCTCTTTATTTCACCTTTTTGAAAAGCAAAATGTTTGTAATCCCATTTTTCTGAAACAGGCCAAACAGGTCAGACAGGCAAGCAAGGAAATAGTAATTAACAGCATGTACTTATTTGTTTTGTCAACTATATCTCTAATATATACTTTGTAAAATGCCTGGCTTGTTCTCATGCTTCAGCATAGCCCTAAGCAGAGATCCCTTAGAGGGCCAATAAAAATACATTTAACAATTTACTGGTTCGCCTCTGTGTGAGTAAAGAAAACAGATGGGCAGCATTGCCTCCTGGTTGGATCTGACAGTTTTATGGCAAGAAAAAGAGAAAGTGGATGCTTTTTTACGAAGAATTCTGGAATTGCATACAGAAAACCATTTTGTAATTTTTAATGGCAGTGTAGAACAGTGTCAGCCGTGCACATCACTGGGTCAGTGACTCACTAGCATGTGGTTTCTTTTATTTGTGACAGGGTGGCAAGATCCCCATCAGGTGGACTGCACCAGAGGCAATTGCCTACCGTAAATTTACATCGGCTAGTGATGTGTGGAGCTATGGCATCGTCATGTGGGAAGTGATGTCCTACGGAGAAAGACCTTACTGGGATATGTCCAATCAAGATGTGAGTCTCCTTCTGAACTTCCTCTTCCTTTTCTCCCCCTTTCCGCTCGCACCTTTGTCTTTGTCCCTACATAACTGCTGATGTGTTTCTGTGTCAATTGCTATATGGTTATAAGACATTTACTCCAGATTTTTAAAAGGATATCATGGGTGGTAGGTTCCTGTTTTCTCAGAGAACCTCTCTGGAACTAAGACTTCCTTGAATACTTCAAGCCTGGTCTATGGTNCCCTAAAACCTTTGTTCAGCTTAAGTCGTTCTCCAGATGGAACTGCAGGAAACCAAAAGCTCAATTAAAAACACCTTGCATATTAGCATAAACAAAAGGAGAAATCTCTGGCCTGGGATCACTCAGCTAAGGCAAAATCAGATAAGCAGGATGGAGTGAGTTCCTTTTAAAACAGTGCAGGACCTCAGTGGCACAAATCTGATGCCCAAGTGTTTTTAGTTGTTTAAAAAGAAGTATTGTAACAAGAGACAGCTCTCTCCCAACAGGTATCAAAAGCACCCTTGTACCGTGGTCTGGTGTTGAACTTCTCCCACAGGGATGGGAGAGCCCAGAGGCTTGCTTGCCATCTCACATCTCTGGTAGGAGTTGGGATATTGCCCATGGGAAACACCACAGTATTCATAAATGTTCCCAGTTTATCCTCTCTTTATTTCACCTTTTTGAAAAGCAAAATGTTTGTAATCCCATTTTTCTGAAACAGGCCAAACAGGTCAGACAGGCAAGCAAGGAAATAGTAATTAACAGCATGTACTTATTTGTTTTGTCAACTATATCTCTAATATATACTTTGTAAAATGCCTGGCTTGTTCTCATGCTTCAGCATAGCCCTAAGCAGAGATCCCTTAGAGGGCCAATAAAAATACATTTAACAATTTACTGGTTCGCCTCTGTGTGACTAAAGAAAACAGATGGGCAGCATTGCCTCCTGGTTGGATCTGACAGTTTTATGGCAAGAAAAAGAGAAAGTGGATGCTTTTTTACGAAGAATTCTGGAATTGCATACAGAAAACCATTTTGTAATTTTTAATGGCAGTGTAGAACAGTGTCAGCCGTGCACATCACTGGGTCAGTGACTCACTAGCATGTGGTTTCTTTTATTTGTGACAGGGTGGCAAGATCCCCATCAGGTGGACTGCACCAGAGGCAATTGCCTACCGTAAATTTACATCGGCTAGTGATGTGTGGAGCTATGGCATCGTCATGTGGGAAGTGATGTCCTACGGAGAAAGACCTTACTGGGATATGTCCAATCAAGATGTGAGTCTCCTTCTGAACTTCCTCTTCCTTTTCTCCCCCTTTCCGCTCGCACCTTTGTCTTTGTCCCTACATAACTGCTGATGTGTTTCTGTGTCAATTGCTATATGGTTATAAGACATTTACTCCAGATTTTTAAAAGGATATCATGGGTGGTAGGTTCCTGTTTTCTCAGAGAACCTCTCTGGAACTAAGACTTCCTTGAATACTTCAAGCCTGGTCTATGGTCAGGGAACAGGGGATTCTCAAGTTGGGGTCTATAACTTGTGCATGTATCGTTTTTCCTTTCTTTTTTTTTTCTTCTTTTTTTTTTAATTTTAGGAAAAATATTATAAACAATTACAGTAAGAAAGAAGAATGGAGGAAAAGAAAACAAATATATTTAAACTGTCAGATTGTAATACTGTCAAGAGAGGGAAGATTTGAATGTTAATATTAAATCTCAACTTTATTGAAAGTCTTTAAGGAAAAACATTTGAATTTAATGGAGCTTCCTATTAGCAGTTAATTCTTCAAGCCCCAGTATGCTTGTAATTTTTCCAGATGATTGTATTTCTTGTATGATATCTAAAACAACACATATGAAATCCGGTTCTGATTATCAGTCAGGGCTTCCTTGCGACAATTGCATAGCTGCCCCCCGAGGACATTAAAAAGCAGCTTTCCTAAATGACCGTTCTTAAATTATGCATGTCCTGTTTAACCGTACCATCTGGACTACTTCAGTATATTCCAAGAGAGAGCATGCACAATGGCTGCTATTCCAGAAGAGTATTTAATAATAATGCTAATAAGAGCTTTTGCTAATAGAATTTTTATTAAAGAAAAAAAAAATCACAGTGAAAATGAGGCATAGATTATCCATAATTCTTTTCCCAGGGGATTTACAAACATATGAAGGAAGAAAAAAATGTTAATCTGAATATATGGTCATGGGAGTGGTTAAGTCATTTTACAAGTCATCTGCTTTCTTATGTAGAACTGAACGTTTTCAAAGAGTGTCTAGATGTGGATGGCATTTAATCTAAACAGGGGATAGAATTTTAATTTCCTTCTGATGTGAAGCGTCTCTTCTGGCACCCAATCTTGCCTTCCTTTGCTAACAGGAAGTCATCAAGACTTAGCAAGAAAATAAAATGCCAGATGTGTCTCAGTTATATCAGGCATGTCTACGCAGCATGGTGGAGCTCAATGCAACAAACGCCAAGCTAGCATATTAGGATGGTATACACTGCTAATGTGCGGTGCTAGACCATGTCGAAAAGGAGCCTTGAACAGGACAGTTAAAGCCAATATTACTGTCTTTGCATCCTCTTTTTAGTACATGGCATAGACATACCCTTTTTTTCTCCTTAATAATGGTGGGAGCAGTGCTTTTCACAACAAAGCAGAAGTGGATTTCAGATTATTCTCGGTGTCTATTGAATCAAGAGAATTCAAAAGGATCTTCATACTTTCTGGAGTAGCGAGAGCCACACTGTTTGTGGTCACTGAATAGCTGCTAAGTGTGCAAGCATATCCCTCTCCCTGTCCCCCCAGTGGATTTTAGCCACTAATTGGACAAGATAGAATGAGAGAATTTAGTGTGATTCAGTCTATGTGCACTCTGGTCTCTGGTCTCATGGTGAATCCTGCCAGCAAAGTCATACCGATTAATTAAGATCTGAAGGCTTCTGGGTCATGTCCCTGTCATATCAGAATTGAGTCCTGGGCACGTCCCGTTCTCCTGAGAGGGCTAAGAAGCCATCAGAGTACTGAGCTCTGGAGCCCTTTCTGGAGGGTTTGAAATGACTTCAGCTTGTGAGTTTTTCTGGTTTCTATTAAATATGAAATGCATACTTAAGCTGCTGTGTTGGACTTCTGTAACTTCCTTGATAAAGCTGCACAGAAGGATTCCATTGCTGCATTTCTTGGTTCAGAGCAAAAAGTGGTGAGAGAACAAGTTCTCTACAAGGCCGGTGTTACTGACAGAGATGAGAGAGCCCAGGAGAGAGAGGAGGGGGTGATCTGCTGTAACCTAAAAATGATGGGAAAAATTTCATCTTCAACATATCACACCCAAAACTGACAGATATTAAAGATTTGCTGTAGAGCTGTTGCTTCTCCAACCCTCTGTCCAACAAGCATAGTTGTTTAATTCTGACCTAGGCTATTTTGTCATCCCTGTATCCCATGTGCTCTTTTGTGATACATGGCCCTGCTGTATCTGATGTTTGCTTTGGATGCCATACCCTTTTAGTTTTGAATTGCTGAGGAGAAATGACAGTTCTGAGACCACCAGCTGCCTGAGTCTGACTGCAATTTTCCATGTTGTTTCACTTAATTGTGGATTTGTTTCCATACTTTGGATCGCCCTAGGATAAATGATACTCAGCTGGTAGATGTAAGTAGTGTCTGATGTTCTCTAATGTCTTCCTAATTGTGCCATTTATAGGTTATTAAAGCCATTGAAGAAGGGTATCGGCTGCCACCCCCGATGGACTGCCCCATTGCTCTCCATCAGCTGATGTTAGACTGCTGGCAGAAGGAACGCAGTGACAGGCCTAAATTTGGACAGATCGTCAACATGCTGGACAAACTCATCCGCAACCCCAACAGCCTGAAGAGGACAGGCAGCGAGAGCTCCAGGTCAGCTGTGCTTTTGTAATGGTGATGTACGAGGGGGCACAGTGGAGGTGACAGGCGAAGCTGCAAGTCACCCAAACCTCTGCGCTGGGATTAAAGCGTTCTCTGTAGCTCTGCAGAGCCAGACTGCACAGCAGACATTGCACCGCGCAAGAGAGTAGAGGGGTCGTGCTGGCACACTGCTGAACCCCACTGGGCACCCCAGACCCTCCTAGCTCTGTGAGAAGGAAAATGGAATGAGCTGGATAGAGCTGTTGCTGTATCACACCAGCACTGACCAGTTTTATAGCACAGTCTTAGGTATGTCCTGAAAAAGTTCTGATGCATGCAAGCTCTGTTTGAAGATGATGTTTGCTGCACCTTTTCCCTCTCCCCCTGAGTGAAAGGGCTTGAACGGGCGGCCTTAATGCAGCGTAGCTAACAGGAGTGATGTGGTTTTCTGCAGGAAAAGTACATCATCAAGTTTTATAAACCCTAGATTTGTGTAGGATTTGCAAATGAGCGTTACAGCATTACAGCCAACGCCTTGCGGGCATTGGGAAGGTGTGGATTAATTTTTATGTGAATTTGAATTTAATTTTGTGGAAAGCCAGTTTCATGTCTCCACCGATCCCGTATTACATCTGTGTTTTGTTTTGTTTGCTAAGCATGGTATACCTGGTACGTGCAAAAGAAGCGCAGTAGGAAGGAGACTCCTAGAGTTGTAGGATAAACCCAAATATCTTTGTTGGGACAGATCAGCAGTTTGTTTAAGCTGGTGAAACACTGCTGAAGTAATAGGAGCTTCACTAATTTACACCAAGTTTGTTCTATCTTTTTCAAATGTCTTTGCTTTGTAAGGTAGATTTGCTTACAGCAAAAAGCTGGAAAAAAGCTTTAAAGAAAAGAAACTAGAGGAAGATAATGGGAAAATATTTTTCAGTAGAAGGGAAGGTACAAAAATATCCATGGGGCAATACAAAATTAAGTTTCTTGAATCAGTGAAGGAGTAACAGAGGTTCTGATTCATCCTCCAATGGAACAACATCCTGGAAAAAGCTATTTTAGTTTTTAAACTTGTAGGTCGCTTTGTGACTCTTGCTTACAATGTACATTATCAGAAGAGGGATTATTAACCCTGTGAGGCCACTATCACCACATATCTTCCAGATTGCCCTAATTGCATTGGTAGCCTGGCAAAAATGTATCCACCCTTGAGGCTTAAATAATTTACATGGTGAGAATCACAATATGATCTGCTGTGATAATTTGATTTGAGAATCACAGTATGAACTCCTCCACTTTGCTTTCCTTCCAGTTTACGTGTGGTCTTTGAAAATATATAGATTTTACAAAAGTTAATAGCCTGTTCAAGGTCATTTTGTGTGTGTGTGTATATATGTATACATGTGTGTGTATATATATAAAAACCAGAAGTTAATAGCCGTTTCAAGGTCATTTAATACTCATGGCTAGTTATAGATCTTTATATTTCTTCTCTTTGGAATATGAATTTCAAATACGCATATAACATTATTAATATATTATATGACTTTATACATGAAGCATATTTGTATATAATTAGGTTGCCATCATTGGTCTTCTGTTAGATAGTACAGTAAAAGAGTTGTACCAGGTATTACCAGCATGTACTCAGTGCCTTAGGCAAGACATAACTATGCTATTGCACACCTAATCTTTGGTGATGTGCATTTTCAAATAAATTGCTAAATGATAATTGTTTTGGTTAGATATATAGTAGTAATTTATAATGGTTTAATGAAACTGTGATTTATGATATACATGAAATAATAAATGAGATATTAATAAGAGAAGCAAATTTTGTAAAAATAATTATTTGCAAATCTGTGCAAGAGAAAATGAGAAGCACATTCCACAGTGCAAAGAAAGATCAAAGCTCTCATGATTCCTGCCACTCCTGGCACACGCGCTGGTCAGGAATGGATTGATTAAAGAGGGGATTAACTCCCTGCTGTCCTGAGTTTGATTGAATGCACTGAGCTTGCCTGCGAACCTGGCTAGAAGCAGGACCTATCTGAACCCGCCCTGAATTTTGCCCTCCAAACCAGTCTGGCAGGTTGTGAGCTCCCAGTTCCTTTGTGCATACTTCAGTGGTGTTTCTATAGTTGCTGAGCTGAGGTCTGACATATGCAGGATTGGCACGGTCTTGCATTGCTGCGTGTGAGATACAGACCCAGTAGGCTGAACGCCTTCCAGCATTGCCATCTTCTTTGTTTTTGAAGTAAAAGCATTTTCTATGAACTTGGTTGCATCTGAGGTGGAAATTGTAAGCAGCATACTGGTTCAAATTAGATCTGCAAGCAAAAATAGAAACCTACGGCCAAATTCATTCTTAGCAGAAAGTGGCCTACTTGTATTTTGTTAAGTTTCTTGCATTGATCTGTGTTGCCATGCAGAGTGCCACCAGTTTTGCTGGGTGCAATGTCTTGCTCTTACTTCCCCTAATCATTGAGCATAATTGTTGCAGAGACCAAACTTTGGTTTGCGCTTCATGATCCAGCTGACACCATTTCTCTGTCCTTTCACTGTTTGGCATCCAGACCTAGCACAGCCCTGCTGGATCCCAGCTCCCCTGAGTTCTCAGCCGTGGTTTCTGTCGGTGACTGGCTCCAAGCCATTAAAATGGAGCGATACAAGGATAACTTCACAGCTGCTGGCTATACCACCCTAGAGGCTGTGGTGCATATGAACCAGGAGTAAGTACTCAGCGATATAACAAAAAAACTGGTAAATCTGGATTTAATCGGCCTCTTTTGCTTTGTGCTGCATATCATTACACTCATTAAAGGAATGGAATGCCTTTCATTTGGATGGAGGATAACTTTAAAATGCCTCCACAATGCCTTCACTTATTTAATTAAACATTTCTGTACATCTGCCTTGCTTTTGCTGTGTTGCTTGCGGTTGACTCGTAATACTTTTCTCTGCACCGGCATCTGATCCACGGTTCTCAGCCCCCCGCTTCTTCTCTTGCTTTCCACAGTGACCTGGCAAGGATCGGGATCACTGCCATCACGCACCAGAACAAGATCTTGAGCAGCGTTCAAGCAATGCGCACCCAAATGCAACAGATGCACGGCAGGATGGTTCCCGTCTGAGCCAGTAGTGAATAAACTCAAAACTCTTGAAATTAGTTTACCTCATCCATGCACTTTAATTGAAGAACTGCACTTTTTTTACTTCGTCTCCTCGCCCGTCGAAATAAAGATCTACAGCATTGCTTGATGTACAGATTGTGGAAACCGAGCGTGTGTGTTGGGAGGGGGGCCTCCAGAAATGACAAGCTGTCATTTTAAACCAGACCTGGAACAAATTGTTTCTTGGAACATACTTCTCTGTTGATCAACGATATGTAAAATACATGTATCTATATAAATATAAAGTCACATTCAAGTTTTGATGCTATGTTTGCTGCCAGATACTGTGCTTAAAAAACAAAAACAAAATTACTTCCCTTCTCCCTATGGCCCATAGGATTACAACCATAGTGTTTTATTTGTGGGTGAAACCGCCATTGTGCATCTTTCACTGGAATGAAGAATCTGCCCTAGAATATTTTTTGCAGACTTGATGCATCACTAATACCTTGCAGAAACCTCGGTGAGAATATCATTTGGCTAATCAGTGCCTGTCGATTAGTGATCTACCCATTTACGGGCTTGAGACATGAAATGACACACCTCGTGGATTACTGGGCAAAACTGGACTTCTGGGGAGATCATTGGCTGTTGTTGTGCCGTGCTGAATCCTACCACTTAAAGACATTTGTGAACATCTTGCCAGCAGTCAGCTGTGACAATCGTGGCTGTGGAGCTTTTAGACTTCTTTTCTCTTTCAAGAAGTGATTCCCTTTGCCACACGGAGAAGGTCAGTGGAAGTGTAGTGTCCAACATACTCATGGTGCTTTATTTCTTAAACCGTGCTAGGATTTCATCACTGTTTGGGGAGGGGGGGAGGCGGGGAAGCACTGTAGTATGTATTATTTAGGTTTTCCAAGTGGTTTGTATGAATCCGTGCTGTGTTTCCCAGACTAATTGCTTATTGTTTCCCATTGTTTGCTCTATTTGATGACAGTGAAAATTGCTGTGTTTCAAAACCTGGTCTTGCTCTCAAGCTGTTGCGGTTAGGATGTACAGACAAGGTGTAGGGGTCTGTCTTGGGGCTCACTCAGTTCAGTGCTAAGAGCCTGACCCCACTGCGCACTGAGAGCAGTAGGGATACCCTTATTTTTTGGGTGGAAAAAGCCACGCATATGGATTCCATAGAAAGTAAAAATAACCTTGTAAAGTACCAATACTCAGAAATGCATCAAGAAGAACCAAGGACTTTTCCCGCCCTCTCATGAACAACAGTAGAACCAATATTTGTGTTTTAGGAAGATCAGTCTCAGTTGCTGTGTCAGTGGTTTTAAGGGAGGGAGAGCAGAAGGAAATGGGACCGTGCATGCAGCCTTCCTGGTTTTGCACAGCTTGGGTGTCCGGCATGGTGACAGCTGTATGCTATGCAGCAGCGTGACACCCCAAACAGTGATGAATTCACTTGAAAATTCACTTGAAACCAGCCCCTTAGGCTGGATTATCAAGGCAACTGTGGGTGTGAGTGCCAGGTGTAGACGGCATGGCTGAGGTCTAAGCACCTCTCTGCAAGTATGGCAAACAAGATGGAGCGTGACCAGCAGGAAAAGCTGCCCTCCAGCTCCCCTTAAGAAATAGAAGGGGAGTTGAGTGAATGAAAGCATCCCCTGGGCTGCTTGGTGGAGGTGACCGCTATGGGAATGCGGTTGGCCTCATTAGGTCACATCGGATGAAGCTTTATCAGGTAAAGCTCTGAACACATTTAGGCTTGCATTTTACTTATATTAAAGCTTTTATTACTCTTTTTTTAACAAAGTGTATAAACTAAATTCCTTTTCAAGTCCTTTCGAGGACCAAAGCGATGAGATGACCTTAGAAAAGAGACAGGATCAGGCCCGCTTACTCTCTGCTGGGTAGGAGGAGGATTTTCATGACAGCCTCTAGAACAGACACTGTGTTTCAGCTGTGCCAGGCACAGTGTCAGAAAGGTGAGATTGATATTTTGATGATGCCAAGACTGGTTCTTCGGTCTATAATATTTTGATGCCACTCCGCACCTGACAGCAAATTCAGAAATGATTTAGTGGCTTTATATGTCAGATTTTTTTAATAATTGCATTTATTCTAAATCCAGAAGAGCTCACTCAGTTGGACAAGTCACACTTACTGTATCGTCACTCACATCACTTTTTGTCACTTTTAACAATAACTTGCTGATTTTAACCGCTAACTCTCCCTCACCCCCAACTTTCTCAGAAAACAACTTGTTCAGAATATGGGATGCTAAATTTGGATCCTGTCAAGTCATGACAGCTTAGTAAAAACTGTTCTGCAGTATTACTAATAAAAGCTTTTCCATTTCAAGAAATTTAAGATTTCTTTTAAAAAACTCCTAAACCAGCATGTTTTAATGTCATTTTGCCAGGCAACATAAGAAGTGGTTACTCATTTTAAAGACCTGACACTTGCACTTTCAGCAGCAAAAATTCTTTTGCTTCTTAAGTGCAGAGATACTTTTCTCTTGCTGTAATCTGTTGCATTCTGTTGAGATTGTCTTTTTATGTAAAAATGTAAAAACAAAATACTTTCTGGCTGGTTTGTAAAATTGCTTTCTTGGAGTCTAGTAACAGTGACTCAAAACACTCCAGTATTTTCCACACAAAATGAAAAACTGTCTCCCTATAGAATGAAAACTGTGAAGGCATCTCAGATGCCAGGTTTTCAGAACTGCCGTTGATGGTTGTGTTCCCTGTGATAAAATATGGCCAGTGAGGGCACATCCTCTCGAACGTGATTTTAGCTGGAGGAGAGCAGATTAAAAAGAAATAGGTAGCACATATAAATATACATACAGATAGATTGCATGTCTGTTTTAAGGTACATCATGAAAGCAAGTCTTTGAAATAGTGTGAGGGAAGGAAACGGGAGAAGGGAGGCAAAGGGCTCTCACCCTTTGAGAACTGCCGGTTGTGTTTGTCTCGCTGGCCCAAGACGGCCGAAGCAGCCAGCGAGAGCGTGGCAATGCGCTGTGGCCTCCTGCGTTCGCCGTTCAGCCTCCCGTTTGTGCGAGAATCGCATCTCTTCCTACTTTCTCCTCTGTCCTGTAGGAAATCCTTCTCCTCTCTGGGAGAGGTGTAATTCCATGAACCTGCTGCCACGTCACCTCTTCACCGGGGCAGAGATGAGTTCAGGTCTTTTCCTTTGATGTGAATCAGCAATTACACCAGCCGAGGAGGTGCTGCTGGCTACATGCAGCAGTGCTTCTGCTGGGAAATCTAAGAGGAGGCATTCGGCAGGTGTGTCTGTCTGTCTTGTTGCATTTCTTAAAATATATTTGTGTTTTCTTTTTTGTGCAGGGAAATTACGTTTTGCTTTCTCGGCCTTGTAGCCCATCCTATTGATCATATTGACCATGGAGGAACAGACTAGACATGAAGCCTTCTGGATCCACAGTTGCATCTTCCCTAGCACTGATTCTGGAAAACGCACGCTGAGCAGTCATCGGTCCCTGAAGAGAGCGTGACTTTTGCTTTCTCTTTTTTTTGTTTCCTTGCCACCCATCCCATTTTTTTTAATTCATTGAGAAATAACTAACTGAGTAAGACTCAGCACCCAGTTGTCACCTGAGGAATGTACTGTGTCAAAGCCCTGCAGACTTCTGGATTTTTTTTCTCTTCCCTTGTGCTTTCTCTTCCTACCTTTGGTTTTATTTATATATTTTGTTATTTTCTCTCCTCATCCCCCTGGCTGTCACTGCTGCATCTTGGACGAATGCAGGGGACAGAGCACTACACATCTTACCATGGACACCGGGCTAGGTGCCGCAGCAAAGAACCCAGTTCCTGTGAGCTGCCTATAGACGTTGCTGAAGTGACATTTTACACAAAACGTGCCATTGCGGTGATATAAATATATTTTTTTTTTCCTTGAATGGATAACGGATTATTATCTCCTCCGAAAGGTGCGTATGTGTGCGTGTGTGCGTGTGTTTGCGTGCGAGTCACCTCGTGTGTAGAACTGCCTGTGAACGTGCCGAAAACATCTCTGGAAGCGCAGGAATCCCCTGTCATATGAGAGCAGGCCAATAGCTCGTGTCTGCAATGGTAGCAAGAACACACACATTAAAAAAATGTTTAAATTTCTGTATCTATAAGTGTATTTTTTAGCTGCCTCACCTAACCTTAATGAGTAGTTCTGCAGCCGGAAACAGGGGCAATTTCAAGTTAGTTTTGGAGTTGTGGATTACAGGACCCATAAGGGCGCTAAAGATTTTCATAAGTGTTGTTTATTTGTACTAATGCCCTGTTCATGATCAAGATCAGCCAGTTTCTCAATGGCAAGGTGATGGAGGCAACACTTGCATATCCATCCACTGGTAACCCTGAACTGAATTCGTAAGTAGCCTTTTTTTATCTGCAAAAATAGGATTTTAAAGACCTGTTGAATGCGAACAAATATATGCAATTCTTCAGTTCACAGAAGCACCTTGCTCTGTGTGCAAGCTGTGAAATCTTATAATAATCAAAACTCTTCATTTGCCCCCAGCACAGTTAAGGAACAAAAATGCAACAAGACCTGTAAGGTTACAGTAGTTAGCAAGAGAGTTGTGAACTGTGTCCTGTTCCTCGTGCGGGTGAAGAAGAGCAGTACAAGGCATCCTTCCGTGGCCCGAGGAACAGTGCTGCGACTTACTGGTACTACCTAGAAAAGCTTTCTGTGTTTGGAGAATTCACTGTTAATGTAGTGTAAGCTAGTTTCTGAGTGGAGCTGTGTGCTAGAGCCCAGGGAATGTACGGCCGCTGGGTGTTTGGAGTGGGGCAGGTGATACTCCCTGCTTGCTTCCTGGCCGCGGGGGCTGGCATCTGCCACGGTGCCCTGTGCAGCGCAGCAGTCTGCCCCGGGACAGGGGGTCGCTCCAGCAGACACGAGGGAAGCCGGATGCACTGCGTTAAAAGAGGAGCGCAGCCTTGACCAGAGCCGTGAAGTGGTGTCCCAAAGTTGCTCCTGCTTCCTCCTCCTTTCCCTCCTCACTGACCCTCCGAGTTGTTCGTGAACCGTAACTCTGCTGCGCTGGCGGAGGAGCAGCTGCAGGGCGGTGGAAGGGACGCGAGGGCAGCCGCGCTGTCGGCAGAGGCTGGGCACGGTCAGGGCGCCGGGAGGCGCTACCTGTGGCGGCTGCTCCGGGCAGAGCTGGGGGCAAAAGGAAAGCGAGTGCCGTGGCGCTGCTTCCCGTTGGGGAAGGTCATCACCAGGACTGTCTCGCATGATAAGCCTCTGTTGGTTAAGAAATTGTCCTGCGCACACACCACTGGTTGATGTTTGTCCGGGCTTCTTGCTGTACTAATTCTGTGACGAAACTTATGTATTAAAAATATATATGTATAAAATACAAAAGGCTGGTAAGTAACCAGTAAACAGGACTTCAAATGCAGTATTTTTCTTTTATGTGACATTTTCATAACCAGAAAAAAAAATTCTGAAATACTAATCAGACAAATAAAAAGAGAGTGCATTTATTTTTTTGTATCACTTCAAGTATGTTGGAATATGCAAGGACTGTGGTTAAAATTAGAATGTATGAGGCATATTATAATTTAGTTCATACTGAAAAAAATCTAACAGCATTTCTTGGTTTGTGCATTTGAACGATCTCTGGGTTAGATATAGAGATTTTTCTATTTTGTTTTAATTTGTAATTTTTTTCCCCCTCCATGAATTTTAGGTACACATAACTTATGTCATTTATTTATGGTCTTTTATACCTAGTTTGTAAAATTGTAAAATAGCAAACAATGCAAACATTTGCATTTGAAAATAATAAAGTAGTTGCTGTACAAACCTGAAACAGACTGTTTCTAATTATTGCATGTTTTATTATTTAGTGTTTATCCACAACAGATACGAATACAGAACTCAGAGTAATAATCCTGCTGTTTGTCCCAAAGGGATTAATCCTCTTCAGTAGATTTCACAGGAGCGCACTCCCGAAGTTCATTTCAGCTGTGTAACTCCCACGCGTATGTTAAAGCACGTTACTTCTTCTTGTTGCCGTCACAGATTGCGTGGTGTGCTGAATATTTGTAACGTGGGAAGGATGCTGCAGTCAGGCAGACCTTGTTAAGCCTCAGTGATTTTTCCTTGGAGGCCAGGTAGTATCCACGGGCGCCGTGCCTGAGAAAAACCTGCAGGATCATAATGTTTCATTTGCGCTCCTGGGATCGCCTGGGAATAGTCTCCCTCCCCGTCTCCTGCTGTCTGGACCTTGCCAGGGGCCAGACATCACCTTGGCAGAAATCCTACGGTTCTTGCAGATTCCTTTGGGCCAGGGTTTCGCCTCTAATGTGGGAACTGTGACCTTGCTGCTGAGTTACTGCACTTGCCGCTCTGCTTGTGGGCTCGTGCTGGAGACTCGTGGCCAGAGAGGGAGAAGGTGAAAGGAGCAGGAGGGAGGGGAGGGAGAAGCTGAGGGGTGAAATGCAAACCAGAGGCGTGGGAGTGTCGGGAGCAGCAGAAAACGGAGAGGGATGGTTTCTGTGACAGGGGCTCCATGCCAGCGACCGAGAGAGTGGATGTTGTGTAAAGGATATTGCTGTGTAATGGTAATACACGTATGGGTGCCTGCCACGTAGTCTTGAGTGCCAAAGGTGTAATGTCCGTAACCATTGCTTCTTTACAATGCTGCTGCTTAGTTTAGGATATACAGACTTTCTGGCTCTTTAACTGCCTGAATTATATACGTACTCAGTACAGAGGTACTGCAGGAAGGATGGTGGCTCTTTTAGAAATTTGCTTAATCTTTTGACTTGCCTATTTGAAAAATAGTTTGAACCAAATTCTTCTTGGGAAGGATGTCAGTGAAGCCAGCAGAACCATAACATAACAGCGCTGGTCCCAAGAAAGTCCCGCCGATGGCACTGGGTTTATGGTATTTCAAACGCAAGCTCACTGTGTCCTTTTGTACTCGAGAGAGCAGGCCAGCCAGCTGGGTGTTTCTCTGGTGCCTTTATTTGGCCAGTAAGTGTATTAAGAGAGCATGTGTCGTGGCTGGAAAAACATTCCATTTCACATGCACAAAGAAAAAGTGTTATGAATGACTGAGTTTTATTGTGAAATAAAAGCAAAACCTTTACATCTTTTTAAGAAACTGTTTCAAAATGTCCAGTGAGGATTGAACATTTGGGTACTCTCTCTTTCTGATTCTCTGCTGTTTTTTCCCTTTTAGCTCCCAAATCTACGAAATCATCGTATCAAAACTTTTTACCCCAATGGTTTAATTTTCTTCCAAGTGTATGGATTTACTGAAATACTGCCTTACCAAAAAGACATTTGTTCTCTCTCTGCCCCTCACTCTTTCCGTGGGTCCAGAGGAGGGCCACAAAGATGATCAGGGGGCTGGAGCACCTCTCCTACGAGGACAGGCTGAGAGAGCTAGGGTTGTTCAGCCTGGAGAAGAGAAGGCTGAGGGAGACCTTATTGCGGCCTTCCAGTACTTAAAGGGGGACTGTAGGAAGGATGGGGACGATCTCTTTAGCAAGGCCTGTTGTGACAGGACAAGGGGTAACGGTTTTAAACTAAAGGAGGNCTTTCTGTGATTCTGTGATTCTAGTTACATATAAAGCCCATATATTTGCACCTCAGCGACAATGTACGTAGCTGCCCATGGGCTGAGCATGGAGTAGTGTGAGCAACAGGCGTGGTTTTTTATCTAGAGGCGTTGGGGTCATTCTAGACATGTCAAGAAAAACAAAATGGGTTTTGACAATTGGTAAAGAAAAAAAAAAAGCATGTTATGCTCTAAATCAACAACACGATTAAAACTAGAGCTGCGTTTGAGGCCTTGACCTCAGTTATTTTACCCTTTCCCTTGGAAGGAAGTACCCTTGGGCCGTTGACTGATTCTCTATTGAAGGGGTTACAGACCTCTGACATATCTTATTTCTGGCAGTGGCCCTGAACATAATTCTTTGTTTACAGAAGCCTCTGAGAAAGTTACATTAATATGTAGATGTTTTCTTTAAAAAATAAAATTAAAACCTAAAGCATTCTGTTCCAGTGAGCCTAGTGAAAGGTATTCTCCATGGGTGGATGGAGAGAGTAGCCACAGGAGTATGCTACACTAATTTATTTTTATACAGGTATCTATATAGGGCAATTATATTCCAGTAATCTGCTGTGGATCACTGTAACCTGTAACCAGACCAACAAAAGATAATGAAATCCGTGTTTTTGTAGTGCTCTTGAAGTTGCTCACGATTCTGTTCTATAAGATCTTGTAATTAATTAAATAGGCTGAGGCATTTTGGTATTCATTTTTTTGAAGACTTTTTAAAATAAAAGGAAAAAAAGGTGGTCAGCAGAACAAAACCACCGTCAGGAGCCCTGCTCTCCTCCCATTTCTGCCAAGGTAACTTGCCTCCCCTGGATTCAATAACTAAAATCTGAGGGCCGGGCAGTCTAGGGCTATTAGGCTATTACAGGTGCAGGCAGGTGCCTACTGCCAACTTCTTAATGATGCTTTGGAGCTGCTTAGCTGAGGGGTGCAGCAGCTCACGTAATGAGCTCCTGCTTCCCAGTTGGATTTCCAGCTTTGCATTAAGTGCCTTGCTGACGAAGCTCCCAACACATCTCCATCATAATCACCTGGGGGAGGGATTTTTCAGAAGCCGACCATCACAGCAAGGAGGCACGTAAGCTCAGAGAGGTTGGAAAACTGTGGAGGGACCTGCTGTGCTGCTCTGGTGCCTCTCACGCCTCGGAGCCTGCTGCAAACCCTGCCCATGCAGGTCCCTCTTCCTTCCTGCCTGTTGTGGCCTTCACAATCAGTGCTTCACTTCTCTCACAATATTACTGGGATGGTGGCTTTCACAAGAGGTGTTGTCTTGCCTCCTTCTCACCAACAGCTGGTGCTCTGACCAGTGGGCCTCCTGTCACCTGGCCTGAGCAGGGTCAAAGGTACAGGAGGGTCCTCTGGCACGTGGGTGTCCCCTGTCCCAGGCTTCTGCTCATTTGAAGGCTGGGGGAAGGTCATTAGCTGGCCAAGGCATACATGCTTTGAAAATGCCAACATCTGGGAGGTGAGCGGGCGTCAGAGATAGAGTTTTCAGTAGGCTTAAATCCAAAGCCCCTTAAAAATTCTGGCCTCAAGTTGTCAGAAGTGCTATGGAGCTTGGTGCCATCTCATAGCCACGTGCCAATGGGATCACCTGGAAACTCAACACTTAAAAATTCATCATGAGAATCCCCAGGGAAGCAGGGGAGTGCCCGGCTCACCTGCTTACCTGGGGCTTTCCAGACAGCAGATTCACAAATATGACAAGTATTAAAAGGCATTTACTTTCACCTTTTTGAAAAATCAGTTAAAACTCCCTTGGAAAAAATGCTTCTGAAAAAAAGTGTGAGGTTAAAATTGAATGATGATGCTCTTCCACACCTAGAGAGGCTGCTGGGTTGATTGAAGCAGTGTAATGTGAAAGGCCTAGGAAAGGTGACACTGAAAATAATAAGAAAATAAGGATAAGTGAGTTATCTGGCCCCACAGGTGGTATGAACTGATTTCATGGGGACTGCCCTCATTTGCATCAGCTCAAGGATCTAGTCCTTAGCTACATGAAACGTTAAGGTAATTTTGTTTATATTTTTTCACCAGAAAATATACTTTAAAGTGCATTTTGGCAATGCTCAAGTAGTCATAGCACATTCAGGTTGGTCTTTTTGTCTATTGTATTTTTTTATGTAGCCGTTACTCATGCAAATATTTGAAAAAAATATTTAACAGTGCAAAATAATGGTATCCAGCAACAGACAGGAAGGTTTCTGTGGAGTCCCGCAACTCTCTCTTTGTCAGCTTTGTTTTCGGGTTCATGTTATGATGGCAGATGGGTTTTGTTTGGCCAAATGGTTAGGATTGCAACACGGCATCCTCGGAGACCTTTTTTGCCATCTTTGAGTGCTCCCCTATGGTTATTGAAGAGGCAGGACACTTGTGTATCATTCACCAACTTTTGATCTCTAGTATCCACAGGTGGAGGAAAGAAATGTAAAACGAAACAGCCCCCTCTGCCATTAAATGAGTTTCAGGCTTGGGCAGGCGCACACGGACACGACGTGCTCCCAATTATGCAACAGTCCAAGCAGGCTCAGCTTTGCCTGGAGGAGCTGTGGGAAGGGCAGAGCCAGGATTCAGGGTCTTTTGCTGACTTTGCTGATCACTCACAGAGGGGAAAGCAACCTAGTAAGCTGGCTGCTATTTTTTCAGAAGTACCAGCAGTGCAGTTTCTGTTGCTTCAAGTTTTGAAGATTCACCCACAATGACGCCTTTTCTCACCGCGTGCACTTCTGTGGTGGCTTCCCACTGCGCTGGGTGAGGTAGGGAGGAGAGTGGCAGTTACTGAATATTTGCAGGCAGCATCTCCACTCCTCCTGTGCCCAAGGATACTGCTTTCCTGTGGTGCTGGCTTCAAAAACTGAGGTCTAGAAACTTTTCTTACACAGGTGTTGCTTCACTTTTCACCTGCTTTTGTCTTGACACCAGGCTGCAGCCTTCTAAGAGCTACTTTTGACTTACCCAGAGTTTTGGAGGTGATTAGTTTTGAACCTGATTAGTTTTGGAGCCAGGTTATCATCCTGAACAGGTGGAAGAGATCATCAAAATTTTTAATCAGCTTTGAAAGTGGGTGTAGTTGATCCAAGGACAAAAAGCATTCACCAACTGCTAAATCCAATCAACCGTGGGTGACTGATTACTTTTAGCTTGCTTAATTGATTGACTGTGGCATTTCTATGAAGGAGCTATTCTGAAACTCAAGGAAGTCCACACAACTGTTTCGATTCTGGGAATAACTTGTAAGTTATGTATTAAACCTGTGTTTGAATTCAACAGTACAGAGCATTATGAGCAAAATATACATATGGATGTGCAAGAGCTGTGCTGGATTAGAGTGGGTGGGTTTTTTTCTCTTGCTTAGTAACAAGTTAAATGGTGGGAGGAATAAGTTTATGGATCCTTTGAAAAGAGTTTGAGGAGTTTTTTCTAGTAAAAAGTTCCTGTAATATTGCCTGGTAGCATCTAGCAATGGGGTTTTCAACAAGAGGCTCCTTTCATCCCAACAAGGTGTAGTACAAAATCTATCTGTATCCATGTGTGCATAAAATTGCCTTTTATACACACATGTGCATGAAAAGAGCTTTGTTCTGGCTGACTGTCGCGGTGTAGTGCTGGTCTCTGGCTGGTCCAGCCAGGTCTCTCTGGCAGAATTACTGTAGAAGACGGCTGCTGATGTTATGTTTGACATTGCACTGACAGGCGAAGCATGCTGGTGTGCGAGAGCTTGCTCTGGAGATGTGACCGTAAGCTCACCGTGCGCATGGGCTTACCTGTCCCAGGACCACGCTTAGGAGACAATCCAGATGTGCTTTGTGATACCAGTGTCAGTTTTTAAAATACGTTCAATTACTTTTATTTGCACAACTCAAAATGAACCCGTCAAGGGCTGAAGTACCATTTCCACGGCAACGCTGCTGCCAGTGTGTGTTGTAGGGCAAATCATTAATGTCATTATTGTTTATTTTCAACACAGTAAGACAACTCCAGCTGGCAATGAGTGTGCAAAATACACAGGGACACTTTTGGTACAATACAGAGGAACCTGTCAGAAGGTGACTCAGATCCAGACAAAGGTACAAGCCCTCATTCAGCAGAACTCACTCATCGCTCTCAGCTTTCAGACGTGCCTTGTGATGGGCTGGGACTAGGGCTCTTGTGGGATTGATGGAGAACATTTTTTTAAACAATGCTTCTGAACGTGTGGAATTTTTGCCACAAGCAATCAGGGTCCCTGGGAGCAATCACCTTCCCTGTAACGTGCAGACTTCTTCCTGGTTTGGCCTCTTTTCTCTAATAACAATAAGAAATACCTTGGGAAAATAAACTCTTTGTTCTTATAAAAGAAGATAAGTATGCCATGCCAATCTGTCCCTGAGCTTGACTTGAAGAGTTTGGGTGGGACTGATGACATATTAAAATGATAGAGATGTGGTTGGTAAAATTCTTTCTCTGCGGCTGCTTTTTACCTGTGCATAGGGGTAGTCTGGTTAAGGAGAAAAGACAAATACAATGTTTACATTGCATCTTGTCACTTCCCTGATGTCAGCTACATTATTTTTCCTTCCATCTGAGGTAAATGCAACGGGTTGTCTTCAGCATGAGCTTTGCAAAGTGAATAAAACCACCAGTGGTCAATGTGTATCTGGCCTTTGCCAGCTGTGGAAATTATCTGAGGAATAACCCACCTGCTGGGCATCTCTTTTAATTGCAAGCCACAATTAAAGCGTTCCCATGCAGCCACTTGGAAGGGGAGAAGGAACTCGCAAGGAGCCACTTCCCTGAGGCTACAAGGTCATTTTTTCCTTTCAGGCTGGGAGTTTTTATGGTATCAGGAGATGGAAATGCTGTCTGTGTGAGTTAATTGTTGAAGTGGTGCAAGCCCTTCCTGAGCACGGTGTGCTTCCAGGCTCAGCCAGGGATGAGCCCTGTGTGTCTTGGGGCATCCCAAGGGATGGTGTTTCTGGGCTTGCAAGTTGGGGAGCAGCATATCTGACACTTTGGCTGGTGCTTTTGTGGGGGGTATGTTTTGTATCATAGCAAGCCTTTAGCTTGTCATTTGCTTACTAAAGGGGTGGAGGAAAGCAGCAAACAACAAACCAGTATGGCTTAAATCAGAGACACCTGCAAAATCATGCTAAATTTGTGTGTGTCTGTTTTAACTGAAACCAGGAGCACATTGGTTTTTTTAGATTGTAGTCTTGCAGTTTGTTTAAAAATTATATGGTCTCCATTCTCTCCTCCCAAAGTTATTTGTTGTCAAACACTGAGCCAACTGAAATAAGCTTTTGTATTCACAGTGGAGGAAGAAAAGCCGAACAGAATCGGTTTGTGTTCCAGGAGCACATGCGGCTAGTTCTGGACCTGAGTTCAGATTTGTATTGCATTGATCAGAGAAACCAGATAGAGCAATAAATAAGGGTCTTGTCTGGACTGTCAGCAGAATCACTAGGCCTGCTTGGCAGGTTTTACCTGAAATTCTCCTCCTCTCTCAAGAAACCTGCATGTTTTAATTTGAAAAATTACTTTAACAGGTAATTACTCCACACACTGTTAGCAGCAGTGCCGGTACTGGGTATCTTCACCTGTACTTGGGTCTCTGGTCCCTCAGTGCACTTATTCTTGAAGCAGACAACCTCAAGTCAAAGTTTGTCTGATAAAGTCCTAGTTTATTGGGGTTTTTGATTGCTTTCTTCCTATATTTATCCCAAATTATTCCTATTTTCTGTTCTCCAGCTCCTGTTTATGTCAGTTTTTTCCTTTTCTGTCATTAAACATCCCTCATCCCTCAGTCTTAAATTGCCACTGGTGAGGATTTTCCATTTTTCCCAAGTCCTGAATGCACTGTGATTTCCTGGCAGCCCCGCTCTTGCTACAGGACTGGAGAGGCTTGTACTTGTCATAACGGCACACATCCAGAGAGCATCACTACAGTATCTAATGCAGATACAAACATACTTCAGGAATAAATGAAAAGCAGCTCTACTTAAATTATTGAGGAAATAAAGACAATGTGCTGTTGGGTACTGGAACGCTTCCTCCCTTTGTTCACAAAGAAAGCAGTTGTTAAACATCATGCACGTTCCTGTATGTGTGCTTTGTGTTCTGAGGATGAATTTGCTCCTCATGTGTGACTGAGCAGCTGTATGTGGTGTTGTCAACAGGCACAGGACTGCCCAGGCGATTCCAAGTGTTCATGTAATCAAACAGCTTCCCAGCACAGAACAAGTCACCAGATGATTTTTGTAACGCCAAGTCTTATTTTCTTGCTGGAATATAAATCTTTTGTTCATCAACCCTTTTACTTATTGGTTCTAACTTTTATTGACTGTTGAACAAACTTACACTAATGCTAAGCCCTTTCTGCTTGTATTAAAAAGGGATTTCCATGGAATTATAAGCTTACCTTTTTTAATCAGAATGACATGTTGGTTTATCTCATAATCTTTAATATCTCATTATTAGGAAGAACAGCATATGGAATCTTAAACTGAGCAACTGGAGGTCTTATTTGTGAAGTCTGAGTCTGCGCAAAGAAAGCATGCCTCTTCCATACGTAACTGCGTGAACTAGCACTTCTCCCTGTAGATGAGGTGACTTGCAGCTGAGTGTTTACCTAGGGCAGTATTGGGCTGATGGGATCGGAGCTGCGTTGCTTCATTTGTTTAATTTTGCAGCTTTTTCTTTTCAGCCTCAGTGTTGCATTCTGGGGCTTTGGTTCAAGTGAAACCCACTTAAAGCAGCTGCATTTCAGCTGTAGATAATATCTCATTTGTAGATGATATTTGATATATATGGTGTTGCTCTTCTTGTTTATATATAATTTTGTAAACCA
>VZTV01073499.1:0-36252 GCA_013400875.1 Anhinga rufa | reverse complement strand
CCTGCCAGCAAGGTGTGAGGGTGGGTGGGAGGACAGGGTCTGGTATGCCTCACAGTCTCACCCTGGAAGAAGCACACCAGAATCAACAAGGCAATAGCTGTGGAGGTTGTGCAGGTACAGCGGAGGGAAACATTGCATTGGGAGGCTATATCTTTCCATTAGGACCCAGACAGAAGGAAGAATTCTTGCTGAGTGCTGACTCTTTCATCTGTCTGCATGCCCAAAGGCTGATCAGGATAATGCCAGTCAGGACTATCATGTAGTTTCATAACGTTGGTCTTCCTTGGGAAATAATTCTGGGACTTTTGCATTAGGAAACATAAGTCTCCCAGCCTGAGCTACCCCATTGCTCCTCTTAGCTTGTCAACAGCTGTAGACTTGTAAGTTCTTACATGAACAAGACAGAAAGAAACAAAACCACAAGTGGCTGGCATAGTTGTATGTGGTCAGTCATCTCTGCTGCAAAAATGCCCCCAAAGGAACAGACAGAGGAAACTGCTAGCAGAAGGTACTAAACTATTTGATTAGTGTCCTGTGCTGAAAAAAGACAATATAGTTTTCCATTTATTCTATTCTTTTTTTTCTAAAGCTTAGGCTGAAACCTAAAACGTGATCTTATTAGTAACTGTGGTTAAATAGAACAATGACCCAGCACGCGTCTAAATGGAAGCTGAAATTTTCAGAGGAGCCTGAGGGGCGCGAGCACTCATCTCTGAGCAGAAGAGAATTGCAGTTAGCTCCCAGTGTTTTCCAAGTCTGACCCCCCATGCTTTCCTTCATGAGCTCGTTCACATTGTGTAATGGAAATAATGCCTATGCAAATATTAAGATATGTGGAAGTCTATATTGATCTTTGATTTTCTTTTCAGTTGTTTCTACATCTTGACTGATTTCATCCTTCTTAAGTTGCACAGTTATCATTAGCCAGCATCATCAGCCAGAGAACAGTGTCAGGGTAGCAGTTTGTAAAAGCTGCTGTCTGCTGTCAGACTTTTCTTATGCCCTGTAATAACAGAAAATTGAAACCTTTTTCTTTACTGAGCTATCAAAGACATGCTGTCTCTGTGTGTCATGGAGCAAAGTGACAGAGTCCTCCTTCTCATCTCGCAGCTTAAAAAGCCATTTAATATAGAGGGACCTCAACAGGCTATATACTCATTGCATTTCCAGTGCAAGCTCAGTGGTGTTTTCTCATATTAAGTATTGGCTCTTGCTTTCAACAGGCTATTTGCACTTCAGTTTCATTGAAAATATTTTTGCTTTTAGTAATAAGAATGAGGATAGGAATGATGCATTGTACCCCATGAGAAACTATTTTACTAAAAACTGTGGTGGCTTCTGGCTTTGACAGTAATGCAGTCTGCTTTTATGGGGAATTGGGTACTATCTGTAGGAGCTGACAGGGATATGAGCTGACTCTTCTTTAGCCAGCAACCTTCATCCTTCCCTTCTTCAGCTGTGTTTCCCCTGGTACTAACAAGCTGAGGGAATCTTCTGACAGCAGTTCCTCCCTGCCAGCACAACAGTGCAAGTCCCCTCTGAGCTGCCCTGGGCTTGCCCACTTAGAGGCTGGACCAGGGAGAGACTTGGCATGAAATGTGGTGAGACTTGGGGCCATGTACTGCCTCGGCCAGCAAGGAAAGCTGACGGCTCTTCCCTACCAACAAAACAGCATGGGAAATGCTTTAGCTGTTTTTTGAAATCTTGCTGATGTGGTGGGTAGAGAGGTGTGAGACTGGCAGAGAGTACTTCTTGCAGTTGTAGCTCATTAATTTAGAAGGTTTCGATGCCTTGTGATTCTCCTGCACTTTGTATGTAGAATTAACTGGAAACCTCAGCGTAGTGAGGTATATGGCTTGGTAGCAGCAGCCTCATTTGAGACACTTGGGGTTAAACGAATATCCTTATCTCTGGAGGCAAGGATGCTCGAGTGGTGGCTATGGTAGGCTGGAGGTATAGAGCTTTGCTTCCAGTGCCCATTGCACAGATACACAGAAAACTACAGTCACAGGCCCTGTCAGCACAGCCTTAAGCTCAAGCTGTTCAGTCTTGCAGCAGAGGAGAGCCCTGTGTTTTTGAGGGGAGGAGGGGATGCTTAAATTGGCAGCTGGAAAAGATGCCATAGGTTAGCTTCTGTGATCTAAGTTGCCCCAGCAGAGATCAGTGCAACATCTGCTTTGCTTGTCTTGTGCATACCTACATATTCATGCACAGCTTTCTGAGCTCTCAAGAGATGACTGAGCATATAGGAGGAAGAGTTCCAGCAAGCTGTAAACCTCCTGCTTTAGCTGACGGGAGATGAAACATCTTTTTTCTGTCGTATTTTCATCTCCAAAGGGAGTTTCAGGCTTATGGGAAAAGACAGATCTTTCAGAGGGTGCCCACCTCCTCACCTGTTTCCTGATAAATGCAAAGAGCAATAGGAAATTACAAAAAATAAGCACGTACTAAGAACTGGGCTAGCTGGTGAATAATGCATCTTTGTACAGGCCCCATGAGCTAATGCCATGTGAGTAAACTAAGCACAAGGGAGTGACGTGCAGTCCTGGCAGGATGTGGGCAGCTCCACAGTGAAGAAAGGTTCCCAACACATCCAGCGAGGAGTGTGGAATGTGCTCTTCACTGGAGCCAGGCCCGTCTCTCTAACGCCAGCTGAATGAAAGGAAATCAATGGATGGTATGTTAGAACTACCGGAGAAGTGGATCCCATGCAACTACCAGCTCCCCAGAGCAAGGATAAAGCACAGCTCCTCAGACCTGCCAAGGTGGTCCCCAGAGTTCGTGAATTACAAGCTGCACATCACAAAAAGCCCAAGTTTGATGTGTACTGCACAACATGCTGCGGAGCTTGTTCTTGCAGAGCAGGAGAGGATGAAGGAAGCTCTATACAGTGATCACTGCACATCCCTTCCTCCAGGCTTGTTTTAACTAAGCCGTGTCTAGATGGGAGGATCTTGCTCAAATTTGCTCAGCATTCTGAGTGCACCGACAATACAAACATCTGGGCTATTCTCAAGCAAATCCATCTTAAAAGAACTTGTTGTTTTGATGTCGAAGATCATACCTCTTTACTCCAATCCTCAAGAAAAATCACAAAAGTACATGGCAAGTCTCTCCCTTTGGGTACATCCCAGATTTACTCTGCACCTGAGAAAGGACAAATTTTTCCTCTGTTTTCCTCCTCTTCTTTCCTTCCAACAGGTGGCTTAAAAGAAATCATCTATATTTGCCATCTCATTCATTATTTGACTATTGATTTCTGTCTTACTGGCCATGTTAGTGTGGTGAGCATGTGCAAGGTGGTCTTTGACTCTCTCAGTTCTCATCTTACCCCATGGATGGAGCTATGAGAAGGCAGAACACCCTGGAAAGATGCTTGTATGTTTGACCCACACACTGCTGGGAGGGAATTTTGTTTTTTCTGTGTCCTCTGCCACCCTGCTCCTCTAAAGAGAATCAACATGTGTTTTCAAACCAGCCTTCAGCTCACTGCTCTCTCAGCTCTGAAACCTCCCAGGTACAGCACTCATTCTGAGTTTTGACATTTGTGTTCTGGTAAAATAAACGGTGATTTTTAAAAAGGGTATGAGCACTGAATAACTTGAAAAAAAAATAAGTAAAGGGATAGTCTTCAGTTATAATGATCTGGCAGGATAAGATTTGGTGGTCTCTTTTTCACTGCTCACTTGCACACAAAATGGTGTACATACTGTTTTACAACAGCACCTAGACACTCTAATGTGCAGCAGAGGCAGAGAGGAACAAACTGTTACATGAAAAGGCTGCAATTAAAGTGGGCCAAAAGTTGTGAACAGATATAAACAGATCACAGAGTCACAGAACGGTAGGGGTTGGAAAGGACCTCAAGAGATCATCTTGTCCAGCCCCTTAGCGTGAGCAGGCACACCTAGAGCAGGGGGCACAGGACCGTGTCCAGGCAGGGTGTGAATGTCTCCAGGGAAGGAGACTCCACAGCCTCTCTGGGCAGCCTGTGCCACTGCTCTGGCACCCGCACAGGAAAGGAGTTTTTCCTCATATTCAGGTGGAACCTCCTGTGTTCCAACTTGTGCCCATTGCCCCTTGTCCTGTCATCGGGTACCACTGAAAAGAGTCCAGTCCCATCCTCCTGCCACACGCCCTTCAGATACTTATAAACGTTGATAAGATCCCCCTTCAGTCTTATAAAAGAGCTTGTTTGTTAACTGAAGCACATGTTTTTCAGATTCCTTTGTTTGGATTGAAAGGGTTGTTTCTTTTTTCTTCATGTTTAGAGTAACTGAAGAAGTCATTCTTTCATTTTGTTCTCCTTTTTTTCCACATTTCAATGGGTAGAGATACTAGTGGAGCATTTTCATAGAAGTTAGTGTTAACCAGAGATTTCAGGCTTAAACTTTTCACTACATTGTCATTCCTTCTTGATAAGGTCACTCTCACTTATTCTAACTTGTTTGCGTTTCAGTGCTTTGTGTGATGTGTTTGGTGTTAGAGCAGCTCTGCACAGAAACATGACCTTTCTTCTTTAAGAGTCTCTTCAGAACAAAACAATCATAAGTTCTTAAATTGAAGGATTCACAGCAATGTTTTAGAGCAAACTTCTGGCCACTGCTGCTGTAAAGCACACGCCAACCAGGTAGGCAGGGCAAATCTCTGTTGTAACAATCCAATATGCTAAGCCTTACACTCGGGAAGCACAAGCAGATGAGCAAACCACTCGATCCAGGCCTGTAACTGAAATAATGACAACCCAGGAGTTTGTGTCAGTTCGTGTCATCTTGCTTGTAATCCAGGCAGAGTGCACGTGTTGCTGCTTTTCTTTGTTCCCATCGATGGCTGTATTTAGGGTCATCTCAGTCTCCGTCTAATCTCTCCTTGGCTTCTGCCTGTCCTTCACTACTGAAGAAACTGGGACATCGATACTAACAAGAGGGATAGATGGGTACTCAGCAAAGAGAGCCATGGAGAAAAAAGGCATTTCTTCTGTAGGGATGGGAACAGCTTAATACCATATGGGAGTGTTGCAGCGTACGGCCACAGGGGAGCCTGTAAACACTGCTGGAAGAGCTGACACAGGACCTGCACTGCCACACTTGGGCCTCCCCGTGACCCTTTGCCCTGCAGGGAATTTCACTCCGAGGGAGAGCTTTGCAGAAACTGAACACTCATTTAATCACCAAATTAAGGTCTTCAGCCATTTCCAGTTGAAATCAAAGGCATAACTTGCACCAGTTTCTGTAGTGCTGGACGGAGGCCTGAAGAAGTCAACATGTCTGGAGGCTGCTCCGCTTTGAAACTCCAATAACAAATACATGGGAACTGCAGAGGAACAAGCATCCAGAGCTGTGTTTGCAAGGACTAATATTTAACACTGGGAACATAAATACTTTTTAAAATGTTTAACACAAATTATTGTTGCCATAAAGCTGGAATGGCGCAGAGGCTTCATGCATCTTAGAAATGTTTTGACATAACAGCCTAAACTAGGATTTAATACAATTCTTGTGCTCTAAAAAGTACTCATAATTTTTGCTTAATTTCTACATGTTTTCTCCCTCTTTAATTGTAGTTCAACAAAGCAGAGGGACTAATCTCAGATAAAAGTAGAAACACCAAGATTAAAGTGCACTTCTGTTTATTTTTAAGGGCAATGGGTTAATATGAGCACTCTATTGTTGATGTCAGCATCACAAGCCAAAGATAAACACCACTTTTCTGCACTTACATCACATTTTCAGGGCATTATTCTTCATTAACGAGTATTTTCTTCTGCAATGGAAAAGAATGACTTTGTCATAAGCTTCTTGGCTACCAATCGTAACCATTTTGTGGCTGTTCTGTAAAATATTTCCTCCTTTTTATCATGAGCTTTACATTTACTTCAGCATCATTTTTATTTTAGTTTCCTTAAGTTCTGACTCTTTTTAACAATGGAGTTATTCCTTTTTTTTTTTAACAAAATAATTTTATTCTTTAAATGCATGTACTTTCTCTTGTTGACCCTTTGTTATCAGTACCTCAAATAAGATATTGAAAACTTTATGCTTTTACTATCATAAAGGTTCCAAAGGTCCTGTGGGGAAGAGTTGTAATAATGTATTTTTACAGGACTGTTCCCTGTTTCTGTTTTCTTTCTCTTGCTCAATTTATTGTTGGAGACTCTAGTTGTTTTAGGAGTAAAGTCCATGTAGTAATTTGCTTTAGAAAGACTGGGAGATAATATCTACCTAGGTAGTTACAAAGACACTAATCATTGCAGTCTTTCTTCCTGTCTATCTTTTAAAGTGTCCCCTTAAGAAATCTATCACCTGTATCCAGGTACTCGGGTCCTCCCATAAAATATTTCACCATGTGATCAGTGAATAGTGTGATTTTCTAAGAGATGGAGAAGTTTCAAGGCTGTGGAGAGGCATCTTTGTTCTTCATTTGAAAGGCCTTTCTGCAGACCACCAAGAAGCACATCCTACAGCTGCCAGAAGTTACATGCTTCTGATGCTGATATGCAGAAAGCCATGCAACATAAAGCTCTGCCATGTGAAATAACATAGGCAGCTTGTAATTTAAAATAATTTCTTGCTGTCATCTTATTTTGACCTGTACCTCTTGCAGGACACTCTCTGAAATGTATCTACCCTTGCTTACCTATGTTAAAATCATATCTCCTGCATCTTACTCATCTCCAGGGGTACATGCAGGTTATAGCAAATATCCCTCCTCTTTTGCTCCTGTTGAGCTTTGGATGAGGAGAAGTCAGAACAAAAGTTTCGTTTTTCCATGCTTAGGAAGTGAATTTTGCTACTATAACTTATTGAGGCCAAAATATCACTGGACAGCCCTGAACTAATTCCTAGTTACTATTTTCCTATGTAGAAATTTAGAAATGTTTTTACATTTTTTCCAGTTCAAAACAAAACAAACTTCAAAAATCTTTAAATCCTTCTGAAGCATTTTTCTTTCTTCATGTGGCTCTGACTCACAGAAGAACCTACTCAAAAGAGCCACAGTGGTTCAGAAAGAGACTAGAAACAAGATGATGTGATTTAAAGGACCAACTGCATTTTGCCAGCACTGCTTGCCTACCATATTATAGTCACTGATGTTCAATAAATAATTTCATCAACTAATTTTGAACAACTAGAAAAACTCACCATGCAATCACAAGCAGAAAAAAGATAAGTTATTAGAAGAGATTATTTATTGTGAAATGATTGTTGTCATTTAAGTATTATCTAGTATATTCTTCTTGGCACAGAATATGGTCATGGTGAAAGAAGCTGAAGACAGCTGACTGCTGTACTGTGACTGTTAAATGATAGGGTATCCCACTGAAGCAACAAGTACCAAATGGTTGCTGGTTGGTGGTATAAGAGGTACTAAAAATACCAAGATATAGTCCTAAAATAATTTCCTCTGACTACATTTGAAATACTTAGCCACACGTAAGAAATAAAAGCATTAGAAATCAGCTTACTAGAATTAAGCGTGCTAAACTACGTGCTGTTATGGAGTGTGATTTATATACTCATGTAACCATCTTTATACATGCAAATCCTGTATTTGCATGCATATAAATGGCTTGCAGATTAGGATACAAAAAGAGACTATTGTGATCATCTGCTCCGGCCTTCAGCCGGAAATGCTTGCTTGCATCGAGTATTTGTACTTGTTAGCCTATTTGTAAGTCCATCTCTTCAGCCATCCCTCTGTTGTTTTCTGAGCAAAAGTTCATGCTTCCTCAAATTTTTCTATCCACCCACTTAACTCTGAATATCTCACTCTTCCTGGGAAAAACTGATCTGAATTCTTTGATCTTCCAAATTCTTCTTGTAGGACAGCAAGTATCCAGTTTGATATGTGTGTGTCTGCATTTACATGAGAATAATTTTACTTCTTCCTACATATGTTTGGGAAGGAAAGTAGTGGAACAACATAGTTCTCAGTAATGTTTTCCTATTACACAGATGCTGTAGTAACAAAGGTCCAAAATGTATTTGACTGTAATTTCTACAAGCTGATAACTGAAATACTCTCAGTATTTCCTGTGTCAGAGACAGGAAAACTTGCAGCCTAAGAAAACATACTGTTAGTTGTACTGGTTTGCCTGTTTTTACTTGTGTCTGTCATGAAAGCGCACCTAAGAATCTCACTCTTAATTCAAAGCCAGCTAATGGGGTAATTTGTAAATCATCTCTCACTGTTGAGCCCTTAGGCCACACCTGTCTCTTTTTAAAACATTATTAATCATTTCATCATATGATCTTCAGTAGTGAGGACTGAAACATTGTGCTGTAAGAGCCCTCACATGCCATTGCATCCAAGTTATGGCTGTTACAGGTTACGCATCCAGTAGTCCTAGTCATACCTTCATCAAGCTCTCATCTAAAACAAATTAGTTAATTAGCTGCCAGTCTGCCTGATGGAAGGTTGCTCCAGAACCATGGTGTTCTGATAGTTAGAATCTTGCTTCTGTGTTCCCAACCTGAATGATGACCTGCCCCGAGTGCACACACAGGCATTATCGTACCAAATGCCAGCTTCAACAGAAACATTGCTCCACCTTTTCTGTAATTGTACCTGTTCTCCTCTATCATTTTGCAAGAAGTGAGCACCTTTCTTCTCTTCTACAAAATCCTCCTCTCTCTGATCTCTGGGCTATTACCTGCTCTACATCTGACCCAGTTGGCAGAGAGGTACAAAGAGTGGAGTTACTTTTTAGCATCAAGAACAATGCATGCTAGGAAGAATGTTTTCAGCTTTGCTAAGGTAAGAGAAAAATGTTTCAGCCTAAAACAGGTTTAGGACACTAGGCATCAAAACAAATTAAAGGGAGTTTTTCTTGCCTTGTTTATGCTTCTTCTGAAAGCTGATATAGTAGGTGTATGTTCTAGACTAATCAGATTGCAATACAATTCAGCTGAGTAGGTCATCTTTAGCACCAATCTTACTTTTATAAAGAGCAAAATCATATTGCTTTTCTCTGGCATAATTTGCAATTATTCAAATAGCAATACTACAGATAATGAATTCCAAGTTAATCAAATTGTTGTACCAATGAGCTTGGTAGTTCATCTTCAATTTCAAGTTCATAAGATCATTTACGGTCAGCTGCTTAAAAAAGAAAGCCTTATCTTCATCAAAATTGTAGTCTAGTTAGTTTTTTGTGATTTGTGTCAAGATGAGGTTTATAGGAGAGAAACCCACAGAAATTAAAGTTGAATGAGAAAATTCATGCTCAGTGAAGAAACAGACCTGTTTAAAGGAGCCTGTGTGCTTTCTGATGCTTTTAGGAAATATATGAAACTTTTTGCTTTAATTAAATATAATTTTACTGTTATTCTTTCCAGACTTAATGTATTAACCAGTTGTTTCACCAACAGGTAAAAAAGATGACATGATTATACATGCTTTGTATTTTTGTGAGAATGTGTAAAGCATGATGTGAAATCATCTGCTTTAACTGGACGGGGAGGGAAGGTCATCACAAATATACCCTTAAATGTCTGTGCAAAGTTGTAGACAATCTTCAGAGAAGCTCAGAACATGTTCTTTTCACCTACAGTGCAGGAGCCTGCTAAGTATTGATGAGACCTTTGTCCATTCCTGACTCTTTCCTCTAGGTACTTTGAATTTAAATATCTGCTTCCCATCAAGGTGGCTACAAGCTTTGTAGGATTTTCAGTGAGCCCCTCACAGTGAAATATTTCTAGCCAGCAGAAAGTTTGCTATCAAACATTATGTAGGAGACCAAAATCAGGTTGACCAACAGATTTCATTCAAGTAGCTTGAAATCTAAAAGACAGCATAAGCTGAGGAAGGTCCAGAACTTGGTCTCCTCTGCAGGGCCAATGTGAGGGACAGGATCCAGTCACCCACTTCTGCTAGTGGAAAAATTTTCCTCTGCTTTGATGGACACAGGATCGGTCCCAGTGTGATTGATGTCCATATTAAATGACAGCATTTGTAATGTGCATACACACTAGGAGAAAGTACTGGGTGCCACACCAGGAACACAGACTTCTGGGCTGGAACAGAAATGGTCGTTTTTTGCAATCAGCTTTTCTTGTGCCTGAACAAGAGCTCGTACCTGCCACATCGGATCAGTCACTGGGGTGGGGAAGGGGGGTAGAAAATTGACCTGGGTGATGGATCTATGGCCTGCTGGTGTGTACGCTCATGTGCTGGAACCATCTGAGTGTTAACACATGGTCTCCCTATCAAAGGTCTGTATATGAAACTCAGCTGCTGGAGTGACAGAAGATTTTGTGTTGTTAGCGCACACTTCATTAAAATACCAGCTGAAATCCAAGTCTGAAATCCCACAGTTTGTGTTAGTTGATAAAACTCAATTGCCTCTAATTACTGTTAGTATGGCTTTAAAATAATATTTTGTTGTAGTAAAGGTCCCGTTGTGATGAGGAATAGCTGGTATTCACAACTGGAAATTTGGGAGAGTGTAAATGCAAGGCAGGGTGGGGAATATGATCAAGACTGCTTTTACCACTGTACTCTACATCTTCCAGCAACAGTGCTGTGAAAAAAAAAAAGAATCAGGGATGCAATACTGAATAAGGAAAAGATTAAATGTTTTTGCCTCCAACAGTTAAATGAACTTGCTATGAAATAAACAATTGCAAGTCCTCGTGGAATCCAAGAGGCAGTTTCACGATCTGGAGAGGAGAACCTGTCACTGCTTTATGTCATTTGAGTAGACCTTAATCCTGCAAAACACTTGTGTGAAGATAAGACTTTTTCTCACTTTCATTTCCAGGTCTCACTCATGTGCTTAGTGTTTAGCTCATGTTTGTTCAAGAGTTTTGCAGGAGCAGGACCTTGCTAGCTGTACTGAAACAGCTGCTATTGGACACTACTGTAGGTACTTCCTTTGCCTGCATGCAGGTATGTTAGTTAAAATGAGCTCACTGCCTCAAAGCATAGCCGTGGTGGAGACAGGCGCAGTTGGTTTTGGTTTTTTTTTCAGAGCACCTTGGCTATTCAGCAGGCAGCCTTGCTCCTGGGATTGACCTTCATACAGGGGTAAAAACCTTGTTGCCTATAGGTTTTTAGAGGAGGATAAGCAGGTTGAGTCTCCTGTGCAGAATGTACAGCCTTGGCTTTATTCTAAGACAGAAAGAAGAAACATAACGAGGTTCCTCAAATTTGTATTTCTAAGCCACATAGTAGTATTGTTACAAATATTCATGTGAGGTGTTCACAAAAGATCACATCAATGGATTTGTATATTGCTTTAGCTACAGGTTTCCATTCATGACAAACCATTTTAAAAACATCATTGGATACCTTATTAAAGTTTAATAAGACTTTAGATTGACACAGTAGGAAATCTTTTCAGAAGATTTTGTTTTAAATCAAAACTCTTTGGACTTCTTGCTGAGAAGTGCAAGTGACCCCACAGTCCGAGCTGGTCTCCACTAGTTGTAGATGCAATTGTGGAGAAAAATGGAAAAATCAGTGATGGACAAAAATCTGTTTGAACAGAAGGAGGCAAAGAAACAGTCAGTGAGTGCTTACGCATTCATCATTTCATTTTTATTCTGTTGATTCTGGTCAGAGCTTTAGACTTGAGCAGGGCCAAGATTGTGTGCCAGAGCATGAAAATGCCAGCAACCACCAGAATTATTTGCTCCTAAATAATGGCCTTATTATGTAGCCTGCTGCATTCAGGAAGGGTGCTGAACTGCCTTTTGCCTTTCAGTGCCTACAGCCCTCCACAAGGCACTTTCTCGTTGGCCACAATGCCTGGGGAAGGTGATGAGCTTGAGAACAGGTCCCATAAAAGACGGCAGGCTGACCAGGCACCAATGTGCTAACTGGGAGGAGGTGCCAAGGTGCGTGATGCCTTTATGCCCCTCGCTTTTCTGAGGGTAACTCTGAGCTGGAAAAGAATTTTTCCTCTTGTTCTTGTTTCACTAACACTAAATTCAAATGACACAAGTGGTGGGTTTTTGGCTTGCTCCACATTCTCCCCACCAGATATGAGTAGAAGTCTTTTTGCTGCTTGCAAAGACAGTAAAAGTTTGCTTTTGTTTGTAGATCAGCCATGGGAATCTCAGGCTAGTATATATTTTTGTCTGATTTAATACAGAGACCTGAATCAAGGGAATTAATGAGAATGGAAAGCGCCTGCCTCAGATACATGGGACATTCTAAATAATCTCAGGTGCTCATGAGTTTGTTAGAAATATCTCCTAGGACTTGGGGATTTTCTGATTCTGTTGAGCTGGAAACATTACAGACATGGTCTTTGTTGCAGTATTTGAACTGCAACAAGTATTTCCCCCTGCTGAACCCAGATGTACACAGCAACAAAAAATAAAAGGAACTTTTCACACCTCAAAATAGATTTAATTTGGGTTCAGTCAGAGGTTGGGGCAAAGGTTTGTGATCTTTCTCGTTTTAATCAAAGAAGTTGGCTCCTGCCCTCAAAACTTCCATTGTCAGAGTAAGCTCAGCAGAATTCACTTGCAGGTCCATTAAGCAAACAAAACCACATTCCCTGCTGTCACCTCAGTTCATGCTTTGGCAATTTTTAGAAGCTCTTTTTAAAAATAAATTTCTCTGGGTTCCAGGACCACTACTACTCCAGCCTGAGTGGTTATACATGTTTATATAAACATGAAACACAACATAGTGAAGTGCATGCATCTATCTTTTACCACCATAATCCTTACTCTGAAACAAACAAAAAAAGAGATAAAACTGCATTTTGATATCCTTTAAATCAGTACTGAAACCCTTCCAGAATGTGAAAGTTATTCTGGCATCTTGCTGAAGGTTAACTTTAGCATTCTGGAAGGATTTCAATAGTAATGAAAAGGACAGTAAAGAGAGTAAAGCTATTTCAGAAGCATTCCTGAAGAATAATGCTGGCATGCTAGAGAGATTTCAACAGTAGGCTAGAGGGCAGCAAAATTATTTCTGAAGTATTCCTGAAGGAGAACTTTAATAATCTAGTAGTATTTAAAATAGTTCTGCTGTGGTGGTAAAAATATATGGCAAATCTCCCTGACAGGTAATTTCATTCTTTGAAATAACAGGGCAAAGCCTCAAAAGTATGAAGCATGCTGCTCAGAAACTACGTCTGTAAGAAATGGAGAGGCAAAGCAGTCACTCTGGAGGCTGGTAAGTGTCCCTGACAGAAGTCACAGGGGCTGAAAGGTGACATTCAGGCCCGTGCAGAGGTCTTTGTGCAACAGCTGTGCACAGCGTCAGTTGGAAGAGGGCTCACACGGGACTATGGGGCAAACACAGGAGCCAAGCTGTCCCCTTTGTGCAGGGTTCTGTTCAGTCCTGTCAGGGACCCAGACCTGCAGCATCCCCAGCAGGTCCCTCCTGCCGCGTCTCTTCTGAGAAAGTGGACACGTAGCGTGGGGTGACCTCCACTGGCTCCCTTTGGGTCAGTGAACTTTAGGCTCAGGTGTCAAGTTCTTATTTTCATTTCACCTGAGGATCTATGAATCTGGAACCTCCTCAGTCTGGAAAGCGAGTGGGAAATCTCACCCAGTGGATTTTTCCGAAAGTCTGGATGCTACCTACTTTGACTCATCTGGGAATGCCACAAGAGCAAGCTTTCTTATAATGTCTCACTTCTTAGTCCAGCTGACTCAGAGAAACACACAGGCATGTGCAAATTAAATACAGACATAATTTAGCCAACCAAATATGCAACCCAGCATTAAATTTGTTTGGGTTGGAACGAATTTTGGCTAGTAGTTCTAGCTCCTTCTTATGTATCATATCCTAACTGGTATGCTGCATTAAGCTACATTACATATTAGAGGTAACCATGACCCAGTCAATGAGGAGCAATTAACTTGTGCCCCAACCTTTTCCACCATTCCCCTGGTACTTTGTTGTGAGAAATAAAGGCAAAAGGTATTTTATGTCCTGCCTGTACAAGGAGGGGTCTCATCAGCAAGCACAGAGTGATTTGTCACGGGAAGACTATCTTTATTTTTTATTCTTTCCTAAGAACAACTAACACATTTGAAAAAACAATAACAAATGTCAGTCATACTTGGAAAAGATATTAGATTTTCCTACCTTCACCTCATTTATATGCTTGGACGACCGTGGCGACAGTAATACTGCTACTTAGCCTTTAGTATATCCTGCTGTTTACCAGAGATGACCAAGTCCATCTAGTCTGTCTGCTTTTTGCAGGTTATACTGAACTCCTTAATTTGAAAAAGCCTTCCCAACACAGAAATGACAGCACACTGGAGCTACATTTTCGCCTTAAGCACATCCATGTGGACGTGTATAGAAAACAAGAATTAAATTAATACAGGCTTCTTAAAATACAACCCCATGAACTTATTGAGAGCAAAATTATGACTTTGCAAATGGGTATTTGATAAAGATCTGGGTGCTTTTGCAGCTGGCATTGATTTTGCAAAATGTGTGTTCAGAGTCTGGAGCAGAGGGTGCCAGTAAAGGTAGAAAGTGTCCCAAGGGAAACCTCAGACGTGCTCTCCGCAAATGTTTAAATGGGATAGTGTCAAGTCTAGCTTTAACCAAGCTTCTGAGAAACTCTGTAGAGATCAGGGGTTGTTCACAGGAACTGCATGGTGAATCATTCTGACAGATGAATACTGTCCAAGAAAATCATAATCTGCTTGAGAATTGGAGGGTGGGGGCAGGAAACGGAGAAATCTACCTCCTGGGTTTAACATGAAATATTCTTCTAGATCTTGCAGTAAGAGCTATCAAATATGGAGGCACTGCCTATGTAAAATATGTGGGTTTGCTGGTATTGCCAAGAAATCATCCTCATCTTAAAGACAAAGTCCTGAAACTTTCAGGTTCCCGGATGTGTTTTACTTCTCGATCAGCTGACCTGAACTGTGCTATATCATTCTTCCACAGTGTAGTGTTTTATATCGCTACTGTTGGCTATAGAAGTCTTTTTCTTTTTTTCTTTTCTTTTTTCTGCTTGTCCACTGGAGTCACTAAGTCTCTTCCAGTGGCTTTTTGCGCTTATGAAGTAGGTGTTCCCAGGTTCCAATGGAGTCATCATTTGCATAGCCTGATGAGGAGAGATTAGATTTATCAGCATTTTCTTTAAATGGATGTCCTTCAAGGACAGCCCCCAGAAAGCAGAGGTCAATGCAGTAAAGGTAGCGGCATTAATCATCTTCACCATTTGAAATAAGGAAGAATAAATAAATAAACAGTTTAGCATCATGATCATGTATCGGGGGTTACTTCAGGTCACATACACATTAAACATAATCCCAAGGATGTCAGGACCAATGTTACGAATGTTTTTGTTAACGCAGTTTCATGAATGGTGAGGTAGAGCTTTGCATTAGGCTATGTAAAAATGTTATCAATAATAACAGGGTGCGTATTGTGGCAGCACAATGAGTTTGTCCTGTGTGTGAACCTTTCTGTAACTACAAGTGTTAGGGCTTTCGTGGTTTGGTTTGGAGTGAGTGATGGGGAATGCTGACACGGTGACATCCGTGGGTTGTCCCTCTCATCCTGCGGGCTAGTCTGTGGGCAGTTCATACTGAGTGAAAGAAGTACTGCCATCGATACAAGAAGGAATATAATTGAGGGGACACGCTGAGGGGTATTACAAGTTAACTAAGAACTAGAGAAGAAAAAGCTATCTCCCACTAAGGAGGATGAGGTAGTGGAACATGGGACCGAGGAAGAGGGAGAAGACTGCATTAGTAGCCAATGACGCCTGGAGTAAACGAACTGACATCCCAGGAAACAACTAGATTATCAGGGCCATGCTCCCCGTGTAATTCTACTGGTTTTAAATCTGAGCCTTCTGCACCTGGGTTACCTAGGGTGCTGTTGTTTTGTGGGTGTGGAAAACGCATATGTGGTTCTGGCAAAGATTCTTCTGTACATCCAGATTTAGCAATTTCAGTGTTTGGGATTTGTAGCTATTGCTTACAGAAAAAGGAACCAACAATAATTTTTCAAAAACCTGTTCATGTGCGTAACTTTGCACACCAGAGTAGCCTCAATTTAATAGGACTGAAAGTGTGGATACACACATATTGCCTGAGTGGAAGCATACAGCAATTTTTTATAGTGACTAAAAATTATTATTTTTTAAATATTTGGGAGAGTGTCAATATCTTTCAAATGAAACAGTACTTTGTAATTATTGAGAAAAGGCTTTTTAATCATATTAGTCAAAACCCTTATCAAGCCATTGAGTTCGCTGAAATTCCGTAATGGGAAACCAGTCTCTAATAAAAAAATGATGAAAAATATTTAAATTATCTGAAATTCAAAATAAGAGTCCATTTCTGTCCTTACATAGGAAAACAACTTTAAAGTGACAAAAATTGTCCCTGCAATAATTCCCAATTTTGTCTTTATTCTGATACGTACTGAGAAAAAATATTAACTCCTTCTCAATGGACGTTGCGTATATTTATCAGTATGAAAACATCCTGAAGACTTTCTGGTACAGTTTGTTACTAGCATCTCTTTGTTCTTTTCAACATCTTTTTAAATAGTCAGAATTTTAAAAAGCAATTTAACTTTATAAAAAGCTAATTTGATTTATTGGGGTTATTTTTATTTATTAACCAATTTGCTTCTGGGTTGATTTTCTTAAGTGCTAAGCTTCATAATGGAAATGCTGACACAACTTTAAGTATAGGAGCAAATGCTATTCTAATAATTCAGCTGAATAAATACCAGCTAGCATTTAGTTATTTTCCCAGGAACTGGATAAACAGCCACTTCCTTTTTAGTGTCTCTTTGTAAAGTAAAAGTTCCACAGCCTGCTAATCATCACTATGAAATTTTCTATTAAAAAACCTCCAACCTTCCTTTTGTTTATTCTGCGAAATCTTTGTGGTTCCATATTAGTCATGTTAAAAAAAAAAAACAACAACAAAAAATCCACCCACAAAAAAAATCAAAACAAATACACTGACTTGGCAATGAACCCCATTTTGACCTATTTCAAAAAGTACCGTTTCTGAACACTGTGGCTTTTATAGATGAGAACAAGAGAATGAGCTCAGCTGAATAATTCAGATGCTGATTCATGTTTCAAACATTCAGGACTATTCTGGTACGGAGATTTCAATTCCACCGTTGTTTTGGAATTAGCAGTGAAGTTGACAATGAGTTTGCATTACAGCAGCCACTGACCTGTGGTGTGTAGGAAAGTTGCGTTTGGGTGTTCCCCAAGATATCACCCTACGTTGGCAAGGTCATCTGTTGCTTCAAGCTTGTTGTGGTATCAGAACTGATGTGAGTTTGGTTTGTAAACTGAACGGGTGAACTAAATTAATGTGGCACATGGATTAAAATAATACAGCACCATCTGGTTTAATGAACTAAAATTCTTCACAAGGGGTATAAATAAGCTGCTCCTGGTGTGATGCGGTGTAACTGTCTGCACAATTTTATCTGTTATATCGAACTATCACAGTGGTGTAGTTATCACATCATGTCATGACAGGACAAGGTTTGTAGGAATGGTTTTACTCTGCAAGTCCTCATTATGCTAGTGAAAAATAGAAAGTAATTTTGCACTGAAAAAACAGGAACGGTTTGAGTTTGGGGATTTATTTTTTTTTTTGCAAGGTGGAAGGGGGTTGCTTTCACCAAAGTTTCTGCTAGTGAAAAAGTAGTTTCTCATAGAAAGCTTCAACTCTGAATTGTTTTAGGAGAGATGATGGCTGTTCCCAAGATTAGCACCAGCACTCCTGGTTAGATCCTTACCTACAGATTACTGACAGGTGCTTTTAACTCAGTTTTGTCTGGGAATAGAGAGAATGGTCAAAAAAAGAGGTTAATCTTATAAATCTTCACTGTTGCAAAGCTTAAGCCTCAAACAGTATACTTTGCCCAAGCTCTGTTAATGCCAGTGCAGCAGATGATCCCCCTGCCAGTGCCTCTGGATTGCCCTGTCAGCAGCTGAGAGAGGCAAACCTGGCACAAAACTGTAGTGGAAAAGCAGGCATGAGGTCCCTTGCTGATGGGAATATCCATCAGGCTCTGCCGTGTGCCACCGCTCACAAAAGTTGAATTATTCAGATCACACAGCCCCTGTTTTGCATGCTAGGCCTTCCCTGTTTCCATTTCACTAATAGCCACCCCACTGGGTGGATGGTGTGACAGCTCCTGAGTTTATACATCCTTAAACTGTACTAATTACTGGCTTTTAAGTAACTAAGAGTTTTTATGGTGTCTTCATTAGGGTAATAGTAAGTGGGTGGATACGCATGTCAATCAAGTGAAATGGTAGATGAATTGCACATGGTATTTCAGTTAATTTGTCCTGTTAATTTCCTTGTGATATTTGCAGCTATTGAAAAAGACAGCCTCCTTTGTGGGAATGAAACCAGCTCGACGTCGCCCTGCTTCCTCCCCTGCCTGAGCAGTTGTGTGCTTTTTGTAGTACATGTGGAGTTGTCAGAGAAATATACCCTGAATACTGACACGTGGGCATGAGAAAGAGAAAGGGAGGTGCTGCGGGAAAGAGGTGGCTGATGAGGACTGGAAAGGTGGTCAGATGCCCCTGTTCTCATTACTTTTGTAGCCAAGGCACCAATATTTTGAAATCAGAAATCACGTAGTCTTTGAGCCTGCATGTAGGGGCCTCTTAACATGTGCCAAGGAGACAAACCTCAGAGGAGGACATGCTATAAAGGGGCAGTTCCTGGCTGACTTTGTCAGAGTTGTCTGATCTGACCCCACTGTGGGTGCTGGCAGTTTAAGTGGCAGTTTCAGCTTCTTTTTGAAGAGCTTTGGTCTGATTAGGTAGGCTCTGAGTTGGAATAAGGGAAAATCATGCAAAGCAGTCAAGTCCTGTTTTGGTGTGCTTCCAGGAGCTTTTAAAAGTGGATGTAATGCCCAATTTGGAATCTTAAAATAATAGAATAAAAAAATACAAACAGCTGAAATTGGGCGAAAGATGTGCCACCCTGACCAGCTGTATGTGTTTTCCAGCCTTCCTCTCCTGATGACAACTCTTGAGAAGTAAGAAAGAGGGGCAGCCCTTGGGAAAGGCTAGGGTGGGCTGGTCAGGGCTCTGAGAGCCTCCTGCAAAAAGGTTGTGAAAGCCCCATAGCAAGAGCAGAAGAGGAGGAATGATCTCTGGGAATGGACATGGACTCAAGATAAAAATAGTGAACCGAAAGAATGTATTTATTCAGCTGAGCAATGGTAATGTTAGTTGAGGAGGGGAAGGCTGTGTTCTGTGGAGCAGCCCGTGTCACATAAGCAGCATTGCCCAGGTGACGGAGGAAAGGTGTTAGGAAGCATTTACTTGGCTTGAAGGTTTTGTTTGGTTTGACATGTGTATTTTATTGCCATGGATATTTATGCAAGCACTTTTTTAAAACAAGAGTGTGTGTAGAAAAAGTATGAACTTCTAAAATTGCTGAAGCCAGCAGGACTGTTGCTGTCTAAGAGCAGTTACAAGAAGTGCAACCATGAATGATGGAATAGAAACTTCCAGGTTGTCCCAGCCTATACTTCAAAGCATGTGAGTTTATTGTAGAGTTCAGCTGCTCTAAAAGGAAACACCAACATTTGTAACACACCGTAAAATAAAGGAGTTTCTGTCAGTAAAGTTGCACCGAGCTTTGCCTTTCTACTGTCTAGTTCATGAGCTCGCGCTCAGCAGGTTGATGCTGCGCAGTACCCCTGCGCCTGCCCTCCTGGGCACCTTCCAGGATAAGGGCTGCGCCCAAGACTGGGGGGGTGTGCACCTCTGCTTGCCTGGGGAGAGCCAGGCTGGCAAATGCCCCACCCCAGCACCTCTAACAACAAATCTTCAGTCACCTCAAACAGACAGAGTGAAGAGGAAGTAGTAAGTCCTACAAGCAAAGAGTTTGGTTTTTTTTTAACGGCATGTGTGTTACTGAGGCTCGCTGTCATAGTCATATCAATTGTGGGCATGATTTGTACTTTTAACAGACCTGGTTATATCAGCAAGATAAGTAAATAGAGCACAAAGTGAATTAATTTTGGTCCTCCTCAGCTTTCCCATGACGTGGAGATCGTAGGAGGCTTGTTGATAATGCCGAGAGAACTATAAGAAAAGCATCTTACCATTCCTGTGAGTGTTTTATCACAATGTCAGTAATGTAATATACTCCGTTTTTATGGACTGTGTTTTAAAGTTATATTTCTCAATGGAACGTGTCATTTTGATTACTCTCGACAAGAAATTTTACAATGCAACCAGATAAGCCTTTTCTGATTAAAATGGAAAATTTGATTTTGAAAACTTTGAACAGATTGGGCTTTGATTTTTCCCTTTTGCCTCCCTTTTTAACACTGCATGCAGTGGAATGGAGAAAGGCTTCTCTGTGCAACATTTTCTTTTTGATTATTTAATCCATAACATATAGAAAATTCCTAACTGCTTTAACTTTCAAAAGCTGACCATAGAATAATTACAATTTATTTTCTTTTTTTGTCTGCACTAACTCTTTGAATGTCAAGATAGTTTTGACAAGCAAAAAGAATTCTAGAGAGAGGAAAAAAGAGAAACAAAAATTGAGTGTGCATGGGGGGAAGAGACCAAGGACGTTTTCAAGTCAGCGGAGACAAATGTTCATAAACAATTTACAGATATTAAAAAAAAAGCAAAAAGTGAAGACCCCTGGAACAGAAGCAAATGCAGCATTTTAAAATTATTGAGGCTGTTGGGTATCCACTTTCTAGAAGGACATGTTGCGGGTGCATCGCATAAGTGTTCCTCCTTGGCTTTCTAGGGCTTCAACATTCCTTGAAGGTGTCAAGAGATGTTTGCTGGAAATGGGAAATGCAAGAAATTCCCACAAACCTATGGATTGGTGGTAGGATTCTTTTACACTTGGTTCAAGTGGCTAGTGCATCCCATCAAATTTATTAAGCTAAAATCCTTTAATCTGAGAATCCAGAAGCGCCAACCAGCTATTTTTGAGCAGAAGGACAGCATCCAGTTCTAAAAGTACAGGCCACGGAGCCAAATGGCCTGGATCCTGTCATTGTCTTGGAGCAGAGGCGTGATCCCAGCTCCCTGTGCCTTGGAGACTGCAACTGCTCTGGTACACAGCATGGCATCTCTTTAGTGGTGCAGAGAGGTGCTGCCCAGCAGATTGCGAGACAAAGGGAAGTGACATCCTTCTGCTCTGCAGAAAGTCAGGGAAATTCAGGTAGGCCAAAGGTGATTTTCCAAATAATTTTTGAGGTGAAAAGCTACTGTCCTCATTTTTTAGTTAAAACAAACCTCTTTAAATCAGAGGGGAGAAAAACCCACTGTGTAAGCATGATTCCATTCCAGCTTTATATTGCAGTCTCCTCTGTGCTCTGATTACTGCTTTGATATTATAATGGTGTTATTTCTTGTAACATGGGGCTACTATGGGACTCATTAGTCATAAACTCTACCCTTGGAAAATGTAAAAGTCAACATCAACCGTCACTAATAATGTATTTCACCTACTGTTATTTTAAGTATGTGAACACAGTCAGAATCTGCTCAGTGCCTGCTCATGTTGTCCTTTGAAAATATCCTTTTGCAAAGTCTCTTCCTCTGCTAAGCACTGGGCCCATTGAACATATTTATTTCACATTTTCAAATATTTTTCTACTTACAAAATGAAGCAAATGATCTAGAGGATTGCTGTAAGGTTTTTTCCCTTAGGAGGAAATAAAATTTGGGTGTGGACCTGAGGGGAGATACCCACCTCACATTTCATCTCAGCCCACCCCACCGTTCCTTCTTGTGAATTTTTAAAAAATCCTTGTGTTTTGAAGTGCAGGATCTGTTAAATGGAGCATATTCTGCTCAGAGATTTGTATATTTAACAGGTGAGCTGGAAAGTAGCCTCAACCCCATATCAGCGCTGTCTGTGATATGTAGCTTGTCAACTTCTTTGGAAAAACTCAGCTTTCTCCTCGTCACCAAGGTTGTGATTCAATTGCAGATGGTGCCTTCCCATGTTCCCCACCTGTAATCCAACTGATAAAACCAATTACAGCATTACACTGAACGACCAGGTAAAGCAGCAATAAGAGCCCTTGTGCTTCTGAATGGGTGGCTTATTGACTTTCGAAGAGATTTAAGGGAAAAATAGAAGAATACTGTGTTATACTTCTGAGTTTACCCAGAAGTAGAATCTGACAGGAAAAAAAATCCCAAATTTATCCACCCTGTTAGAAGTGCTCAGAATGTGGATTAGCACCACCTGCAGGTTTGGCTGTGCTTCTAATCCCATGTGTGATGAAGCAGCTGTCATGTGCTCCTGACAAGGAGCAAGGCAGAAGTCTAGATCTGGCCACCATTAACATGGCTGTGGGAAGAGAAGATGGCAAAAGCCAGAGAGCTTGGTGTCAGGTCATTCATGCTTGCCTTACATTTTCTTTTAGCTAGTGCAGTAACTGCTGTGGGTAGGGTTGGCCAAATATTTTCACAATGTCATTGGTGTAATTAAGTAACACAAAAAATATCAGCCAGTGAGTTTCTGTGCTAAATCCAATGAAAATATTCTATAGCTCCTATGTGCTGCATCACATCAAGAGAAAAATATATCTTTCAATCGCATGTCCCTTTGTTACTGGTTGTTTAACTTTGGTTTTCTATGTATAGATATATATTTTTAAATCTTCTGGATTGAAATAGTTGTGGATAGATTGATTGTGAACTGATTTATGATCCGTATTGCACCAGAGAAGTAATTTTATGCATATAACTTCTTTTACAATTACCTCCACAATGATTTCAAAGGATTTCACTGCTTGTGGGAGGCCGTCAATAAGTGGCACTTGCATATTCATCCATTTCAATCTGAGTTTTTTAAAGACCTGAGGGAATAGAACAGAGCCACTGGAAATTAATTTTTTCAGCAAGTTTGCTTTTTTCATTTTTTTAGGGATAACCACGCTTCAGTGAAAGCTTTTTAAAAATGAAAGTATTCCTAAATTCACAAATGCTGAAAGCTAAAGATTTCTACCAAAATGTAGCAATTCTTTTCAGTATCCTTTGTCATTCAGCTGAATGTAAATCTTGCATCTGGGCTTTTGTAGGTATTTCTTTTCTATTAAATATGCACTATTCCCAAGTGAATGAAACTACTCAGAAATGAGTTTGTTCTTTGACTAGAAAATCACTTTTCCCAATTTCTTGGATTATTTATTTAACAGAACTGTGCTTTCAAAATTGCCAGCTTAAAGCTCTCACTCCTGCAGCAACAGAGTATCTGAGGGTCAGTTTCCCACCATCTTTATTTCTCTCCTTTGCATCCAAAAGGCCAAATTCTGCTCCCATCTGACAACAAGCGAACAGAGAAACAAATCTGCTTTGTTCCAGGGTTAGATGATAACACCCAGTGCCTGCTGCTACATTGGCAGGTTAGTATCACCGGGCTGCAAGGAAACAAGATTTCCAGCAAGTTGTTATTGGAAACAAATATCCTGGGAGCATCACACAAGGGATGCCTGTGCCGTGCAGACATGTGCACTCTTGAGCTTCCCAAAGAGTTGGTACATCACCATGTGGAGGTATTTGCTCAGGTCTCATTAGCAGTGCAATTACATTAACGTTCATGGTGCTCGGGCTAATAATTCCTGCCTTTAAGCCGACTCTACTAGCTTAGGCATCACGTGCGTTTGGTATGCTGCTCGCAGTTCTGCAGTTGCTTTGGCTAGTGGCAAATCAGGTATCTCTCCATTGCAGTACATTCCATGATGGCGCCTTAGCCACGGGCAGTGATAGTAAGTGTACAGCATGCTGGTATTTCACACAGTCACTGGTGCGATGGGAACCAGATGAGGTAAACCACCACCTTTTCTGAGTTGTTCAAATGGGTCCTGCTGACTTCTTCCATAGGTACTTCTGTTCCCCACTCAAACACAGCAAATGCTCTCTGGACATTAATTATCCATGGCATTTTTTTTAATGCGAGAAGAACGCTGCCTTTGCGAAGCCATGATATCCACTCCTCTGCGCTGACACCAATACCCCAGCCCTTAGGGTTAATCACTAGAAGTGGAGAAAGATTTGGGGGGGAACCTTTGTTCAAATATTGACAGCACATCACCACAGTTTTGCAGTCTCAAGCTATATGTAAACACTAGAATGAGCTGAAAAAAAAAAAAACCTTCCAAAATTCCTTTTTAATTTGTAATAAATCCATTTTGGAATTTACTAAGGCCAGCGCCAGATGGCCTGGAGCATGTTCGCATTCATATTTCAAAACAGAAAAACCTTTCTCAGAATCTGCAAGCTATGTCTTTTTCATGGGGATGATTTCTGTTGAGCAAGGAAAACTCAGGTTAATTAGGCCAAATAAGCTGATGCAGTCAGAGGCAGAGATGCAGAGGTTGCAAGATTGAAATCCATCAAGACACCGTGTTGACAGATGCCCTCTTAACTTGTTTGTATTTGCTATGAGGGTTGGCCACATAATTATATAGAAATATATTGCTTTTTTATTACAATAAATGTGCCGATGTAAAAGGTCTTAATTCAGTAGACTTACAAGGTGCGGCCAGACAAAACTGCACCTTATGAAGACTACAAGGAAACTACACTAATGTAATGGGGATATTGAGAAGTTCCGTCTCAGTAGTGTAGACCGCTGTAAAAATATCCTCGACTATATGGAAATGAACACTCTAGGTGGTTTGTGGGGAACTAGAAGAGAGGTCTGGAGCAGAGGAGCCCCCAGGGTTCCTTCCCACCTACCCATGTGCCTATAATTCTGTGATTTGAACTCAGAGTCAGGGAAAGCTGGACACCAAACTGGGCAGAAGTACTTTAGGAGGTGAAATGGAGCAACATGCCATACCTAGAGGTGGGACCTTAGGCTGAGACTTTGACCATCTGAGAGAAAGAAGTGGTGAACACTGGTATCCAACACTCTTACAGGCACTTCTGAACTGTGGGTTTAGCTGCGCTCCCCACAGGTGCACCAGAGATGTACCCGATGCCGACCAAATCCCAGGGAGGGGAGGGGGTGTTGTGGAGCCACCCAGGTGTGACCCCCATGAGCAGGGTCTGCAGGGACATCTCTGACACGCTGAGAATCGGTGCCAGTCATCTCTTTCAAGGCAATTAGGCAGGTTAAGAATCCACTTCCAAAATTTTTTCCAGTACTGGACATGTAAAATGTTCTCTCCTTTCCTAAAGGATGGAAACCTTTTTTTCTTTTCTTTTGTCCTGATATCCTTTCTGAACTTTTATTTCATTCAGATAGAAAGTCCTCTTATGAAGTCCCTAAAATAGACAAATCCCCTGAACTGATTACAGCACCTGGACTTTGCCCCCATGCGATTTGTACCCGCAGTCTGGAAGAAACAGAAAAGTGCGGCTGGAAAGGGGCAGACACTCATCTTGCAGATGCTGCCCTTGCCTGAGTGCTGCAGAGCTAGTGTCCACCCTTAACGTGAGTATATTGAAAAAAGAGAGAATGCTGTAGCCTGCTCGCTCTGTTTTCAGGATGTTTAACTGCTAATGGAGAGCAAGTATTTACCCGAAGAATAGGCAGATTCCAGTATCTGCAGAGAAAGAGAGAGAAAGATTTAAACCTAAACTCTGAGGGTTATTGGGGTTCGGCTGCTTAGGACATAAGTCACTTCTCCTCACTGCCTGCATCTCCAGGAGCCTTCAGTTCTAGGGACATTTTCCTCAAACTCTGGGTGTTTTATAACTTCTAAAAGTAAATGGAGAGATAGACAGCTGGAAAGATTTAGAATTGCCTTAAATCTGACCAGCAATTCATCTTTTCCAGAGTTAGCAGCGGCCAGCACCAGGTATTTTTAAGGAAGAAGCAAGACTTTCAGCAAGCTCTACAGAGCACCATTGTACTGTAAATAGGATTTTGCCCCTAATTTTTGTAACTTTTGGGAAATGGCCACCTGCATGATTCACAACTATCATCAGGGGCCAAGTTCAGACAGCAAATTTTTCTAAACGTCATCTTATACAGGCTGGAGGCAGAAAGACAAATCTTTGTCCAGGTTATTTCTGTCACTGTGGGACACAGCGCTGTGGAGTTGTTTTGCTGCCCACCAGCAGTCTGCCCGTGTCAGTGTCCATACAGGTATTCTGGGCTCCCCACCCATCCCAGGCCTTTTCTGAAGTGTTTGTCAGGAGGGTTTGGCTGTAGTCAGAGCAAGGATGGATGTCCGCCTCCCACAGCTCTCTGGGCCCTTACTGCCACCCTCGGTCACTCTAAGAGTGCTCTGGCTCCATCGACAAATTCCATCACTGACGACGTGCGTGTCAAACACACATCTTCCCCATTTCTGATTGAGTTATCGATCTGCATTCAGAGAGCATGACCTGGATTTATCCCTACACACTGTGCAGGTCTCTGGGCCAGAGAAAATGAAAGTTAATCAGAGAAGGATCCTAGCCAGTTGCAAGAAATAAATACCATCTAGCTCAGGTTTAGCACAGGGCTGGGTAGCTCTTAGGAAAAAATATCTCCCACCATGGCGCTCTTGAACTACATTAAGTGCAGTAGTTCCCTGTGTCTGCCTTCACTCAAAACTGAGGCATATTGAAAATCCAGCACTGCCTCTTTAAAATAAGTGCAAAATTATGTCTTCCATTTTGGCTGTGTGGTTGCCCCTTGCTCCTGTCTGCAGAAGGGAATGAGAAGCAGGAGGGTGCTGAGTTGAAAGCATTGGGATGGGACTCGGGAAAGACTCTGGCCACAGGCTGCTTTCATGACTTTGGATAAGTCAGAAACTTCTTTGTGCCTCTGTTTAGATATATGTGGACATGTCTTGATCTTTCTACACATCTGGATCTTCCTTTCCACAATGCTCAGCCTTCACTGTTTGGAAGGGAAGTGCCTGCATGCTGCCAAGCATAGTGGACACCCAGCGTCCGGGGAATACTGTTGTACCTAAGTAAGGCTGCTGTTCCCAAAGCTAGGTAGTAGTGTTGTACAAAATATGAATAATTTCTCTGTCTTGCCCAGTCTTCTAGCAAGCAGTGACTTAGCTTTGTTAGAGAGCACCTAACAGAACCTGATTCATGCTTAGAGTATCTTGACGTGTCTGTGCAGAAGGTACTTTTGGGCCCTGACAAAAATGCCTTTACCTTCTTTCTTTTAGTATTTCAGAGGGGTCGTGGCCAGGACTCTGGAAATCCTAGGGTTTATATCAGCCTGACCACAGGCTTACCAAGTGAGGAGGTGGCTTCATCATACTGCACCACTTTCATGTATTTCTTTTTCTCCCCTTCTGTTTGACTGGGTGCTGGCTCCTTGGGGCAGCGGCAGATGCCAGACCCCCAGGCACACTCAGCTCTCCCACCTGGCCGGGTGGCCTGGGGCTGTATTCGCTGCTGCTAAAAGTAATAGAAGTAACAAGTGAAGGCTACTCCTCCACTCCAGGCTCACTGCTAGACCTCCTTCCCATAGTCAGCAGTACACTGGAAAGATGACACTCGTGGACAGTGTGGTGCATACACGTGCATGCCCACACACTCGTGCATGTGCTCTCTCTCTCTCTATGTTTAATGTCTGCTTGGTGCTGATGGCATCTCTTTTAAGAAATGCTCATACTGTGCTCCTGTAATGGGGCAGAAAGGCTAGAATGAGAGAGGGACTGATCTTTGTTTATTTTTATTTGACAATTTTGTGGTGAGTACTGTGGTTGGCATATGGACTAAGATGTTACAGGGTGGGAGAATTTTAAATATAATTACAAGTCACTGCTCTCTGCAGCCAGCTCTGTAGCATATGCGAGGGTTGGAGAGAGCATTTTTCCCATGGTATTAGGGGAGCACAGACAATGTTTTACCATTTACAGCTTTTGATGCACATTACAGCACTTTGTGGATGTTTCTATCTAAACCTCACTGCAAAGGAGACTACTTCTGGTGCCCACAGAGCTTGCAGAATTAAATTTTTTTTAAACAAATAGGTAGCTTTCAGAAGTGCTATGAGTGCACCAAGAGCAGAGGTAAAAGCATTTATTTGTAATTAAGGCTCAGGATGCATTGGAAAGGAAGGCCAAAAGTGCACAGTAAAGTAAGGACTAATAAATTCCAGTACATCAAAGAAAATGCTTGAGTTTGGTAGTAGTTTGGTAACGTTGGCCTGCTTGGCATGTACAGTCTTCCAGGCTTGTAAGCCTCTTCCCTGGAAGTCTGTTATGTTTTGGAAAAAGCAGACAAACTTTCAGGTACAAAAGTTCTTCTTCAGCTTATCCTTAAACCTTTTGTGAGCAAAGGCTTTTTTTTCTGTTTTATTTTATTTGTTTCTCACAAGTATATCTCTTTGGGTTCCTACAAACCTTGCCTTATGTGTACTCAAGTAAGACAGTGCCATGTCCCAAGATGATCTTATGACTCCCCTGTTATTTATTTAGTGGTCTTACACACATGTGAGGAGAAGATATTCTCTCCCTGCAGATGATTTTGTGTTAAAAATGTGTTACGGTCAACATTTTTTTAATTCTGGCTATGAAATATTTGGCTCCTGAAGCACAGAGTTGCAAACACTTGAGTGCTGGATAGTTAGTTCCAATAGTGAGCGAGTATATATCACCACAGTTGCATTCATGTTTTTTAAAACAACCACAAAATCACATCCAGGTACTAAATAAAGAAGGTAGTTTTCCACTGAGCTGAATTTTTGAAAATCCTGACAGCAAACAGTTATTTAGATTAAATTAAAGTAAATGGGGATGCTCTCCTTTAGAGGCTTGACCCTACTTAGAGTCTCGCTTTGGTTATTTGTGTAAGAAAATGCTGGCCCGAGGTTTCATTTCTGCTCAGGCTTCTCTGTTTTACAGGGGAAAAAATGAAGATAAATTGGATGGGGTCAAAACTCTCTTCTTACATGTGCCTGGTAAATCTGAAATAATTTCATACTACTTTCAGTTCAGCTGAGGTAAATCTGGGATCACAGCAGTGAATCTAGCAGGCTGGCTGTATTCATACTGCTGTGACAAGGTGCTGAGATACTATGGTGCTGAGTGCTGCAGAAAAAGCTTCAGGTTAATTTTTTTTTAAAAAACTGAAAACAGTGAGCATGTCCTGTGATTTAAAACTCTGATAGGTTCCAGTGCATCTCTAGAAACAGAGGGAGAGAGACGCAGTACTTCCAGATGGGAAGCTGCATTAGAATTGTGGAGTGTCTATCTGAAAAGAGACACCTGGGTAAGTGAAGATACTAATAAATAAGAATCCTGGGCTTTAAGCCTTGTGAGTGCTTGTAAGAGAACAGTTGGAAAGCCTTAAGTGAGGGTGTCTTTCTTGTACGCAGCTGACCAAGTGTGTTGCTTACAGTTACCATGTGTCAAGATGTTTCTTGCTCATTAGTTTTACACTGATGGAAAGCAACTTTAAATCACTCTTTAGAGGAATCCACCGTGAGGCATGCCAGCTGTGTGCCAGATGAAGGAGTTGTAAAGTCGTGTTGGACAGGCAAGAATATACCAGAGAGAGAGATTTAAAGTCATGAGAAAGATAATTACTTTGCACTCAGAGATTAGCCATAGGAAAGGAAAGGGAAGAATTATACTCTGCATTTGTTAGAAGGTTTTTTGCTACCTCTCCGTCCCACTCACACATGCATACACATGCACACAGCTGAATTTACTGTCACAGTGTCAGGTTAGCCAGGACTGCCAGCATGGGAGAAATCCTTATGGGAAGATTTCTCAGAAAGCATGGACTTACTCTTTTCTTTCTTGTATTTGCTTTTACACTACAGACTGCAGAAGAAGTTGCCCCAGGCAGGATGGATTTAAGATGCTTTGCTTGTTATGAGGGTTTGGAAACATTCCCCCTCTCTCATGACTGTTTCTAAAAGGTAGGACTGGAGCTGAGGCAGGCAGTGGGCAGCATGTCTCTGGTGGTGGTGAGGAAGGCAATGGTGCAGGGACCTGCTCAGGCTAGAAGAAAGCATGACTGAGCAACCAAGAATGGACCAGGTCATCCCAACCACATGCTCAGGGCAAACTGAGTGTATACACCAACAGCTCTTTGCATTTCTGCACCAATCTACCTTACCAGCTCTGGCAAGGTAGAGGTACTAAGCCATCCTCTTCATCAGGGACTTCTTGAAATGTCTCATGGCTATTGTCACAAATGCTCTGGCCCCTTCAGACCAGAACCTGGTGCTCTCTCCCTTCACAGCTGTCTCCTCTTCCTTCCTGGTCCTTTCAGCTTCTCTGGGTTCTCCTTATCCTCCCATTTCAGTGCTGTTATCCTTTCTTTCAGACCAAATAATTAGTTTTTTAAGGCACTAGCACTGTGCTTGCAGGGGTTTGGGGACATGCTGGCTGTGTGGGAAGTTATGAACTGGTGAGCTGGGGAGGTTCTCTGGCTCCCAGGGCAGAGCTGACATGCTGCAAGCCCTGGCCTTGCTGAGCACGTCCCCCAGCTTGCACAGCCAGAAATTAGGGAATTGATCAGATGTTGCCCAGTAAACAGAGAACTGACTTGGAGGGTTCTCAGTCTTGGTCACTCGGTCACTGTTTGTATTACAGTAGTACCTTTGGGCACTGTCTCAGGTGAAAGCCTGACATGAACACTGTCAAAAGAGTAAAAAGAAACAAAATTGGTTTTAGTGTCCAAAAGATCTGTTATACGTACCATCTAATTTTCTCTTAAGTGACACAGCACCTCAAGTATGTTCACTGGATATATCAGGAAAATGCTACCAATTAAATGTTTCTGCTTAAAATAATAGGGTATTTTTTTTTCTAATGGAAATCTTTTGAACCCCTTCTAAAAGGCCACCAGCAGATGCCCTGATGTTGACACCCTGCTCCCAGAAAGGCAGCAGATGAGATGTAAGGTTTGCACTGCATGTAATCACCCTTAGTGTAATGAAACTCTCCTTTTTGTCATTGATTTGGGTTTGGTTTTTTAAGTCATTCTATCTAAATGGAAGTATCTTTACAGGAAATTTCTTTCTGCCCATTTGTCAGGACCTTAACCACTGCAGCTGCAGACTTTGCTGCTGCCTGCAGATGGGAATTACAGCCCTATGAAGTCTCTATAACATGACCCTATTACCTGCCCCCCTTCCTCCCTTTTATCTAGCTTTGTGCATGGATAGACCTTTTGGAAAGTTATAATTTGGATGTGAAACAATTATCCTAAAACAGTTAGCCAGAGCAGAGTGGACATACAAATTTATCTTCTCTCTCTCTCTTTTGGTGAAGAACATCTATCTTCCATGACCTCTTGATTACTGAAGCCTTCAAAATATATTCTTTGGTCTGTGACACTGTGTTCAGTGCAGGGCTGAGCATTAAATATCACCCTCTGTGATTAATTGGAAGTTAATTAAATCTATCACTGAAACAATGAGAAGGCAATGATCTATGTAATCATTGAAATAGTAAATGAAATGATGTAAGGGCCCTCCATTTCACTTATTGACAGTGATGGAGGGGTGCCTAAGCCCTGCTGCTCAGCTGTGTTTTCTGCCTGACCACACAGGCCTGCTCAGGCAGACACAAACTTTCCAATGAACCAAGTGGCGAAGCAGAGCTAATGGTGGTCTGCTAGATGCTGCTTTTCCTTTTCCGCCTTCAGATGCTGCTCAAAAGGCCTCTAAGGCAACTCTGGTATTTGGGGTGCGCAGTGCAAGCGGTGCACCTGAAATGGCAATCCCAATGGACAAAACCTTTCAGTACTGTGCATAGATCATTTTGCTGTTTTCAGCTTGAATTAAAATGTTGCTGCTCTGATTGTCTAGTAAGCAATAACATGACATTTATTATTTTGCATTGTAAAAGTACTTCTTATGTGAATCTATATTTTTTTGATAGCTCTAAAACCGATGCTGTTCATCCCATCCTGGTAAGATATGTTGAGCACGTGATGATTTCCTTATTGTTTCTCACCGATTGTTAAAACAGTCTAAGCAGCAAAGAATCCTAGAATATGTGAAAGTACAGCTGGAAAGCATGCCATGTGTTGTAGCCAGTACCCAACCAATTTCTCTAGGTGTATTTTGGGGGAGAATAAAGATATTATTTGCTTCCCTTTTAAATTACATTGTGATAAATTTTCCTTCTGGATGCTATTCCACAGCGTGAAAATAGGACTTGGTTTTTAATGTAATAAGAAATGTTTTCTAATATTAATTTCATATTTCAGCTGTATTATGGTAACACCAGGTATACACTCAGACACCACTCTCAATAAATCCTCTCTCACTCTGGAAATAAAAGAACGGCAACCTTGAGGAAAGGTCAGGAACTCATCCATTCCCTTTCTTTCTTCCCATCTTGCTTTTTTCCTGCAGCTATCCCTGGGTACATGTGCACCTCTGGAAGGACACAAGTCTGTGTGTTCTGCTTTGACAGGATGTTCTCAGTTCTTTGCCTTGTTTCCATGGGCTCTCAAAGTGTGCCCAAAAGCTCAAGACTTGCATAATTAAAGGGAGTTCCCTTATCTTGCCCATTGGTTTAGTTGTAATGCACTCTTTATCCAGGAGACATTATAACTTCTCGATGTTCTACTTACTCTTTCATGCCTGCCTTTCTGCTCCAGATCTCTAATTTCACTCATCCTGTGGCAGACGTGGTTCCCATCTCATCTGGGCCAGCTCTGAGGGCAATGGAGGAACCCTTGGCTTTACCATGGAAGGCTTTAGTCTTTCAGAAGCAGAAAGCAGCTCCGCAATGAAGACCAGCTCCATTAAGCCATGTACTGTAAAACGTAGCACAGAGAAATCATCTGCTATCCAAAGAGTTTGTGCGCAAAGTAGCATAAGGTTACCATCTCCCCAGGAGTAACTTAAGACCATCCGTGTCACACTCTGATCCCTAGTCCTCATCTTTTTCGTGGGTAGAATGTTTTATTCTCTCCAGCAATGTTTTCCACAGCAAAAACAGTGGCAATGCATGCAATGAGGGGTGAAAATGCCTTTCTGAAGACCCATGACTCATTTGGGAAGAAAAATATATGATCATTTTCTTTCCTCACCCTCCTGACCCTGCATCTTCCAGTTTCTGTATTCTTTTCTTACAGATAACCAGAGGTGATGTCCAATTTGTTTAATTAAATGAAAACTAAACCCGCCACTAAGCAATAGTTACTGACTAAGCAGGAGGGAACTGTTATTTATCATTAGAGCTGTAAGAGAGTCCTTTCTATGTGGCCTCCTCGCTAACAGCAATAAATTAGTAACCTCATGGTATCCTGATAACTAAATGAGGTTTCAGGCACCCACTCAAACCACTGTGGTCAGGAGATAATACTTCTGTGTTTTATCTCTGTCTTTCTTTAACCAGTACAGGAATTATTTCTGAGGTGGTCAAAGGGAAATAGTCTCTGTTCCAGGAATATTTGAAATTTTTAGTCCTCACTTGAGAAAATCATGGCCTTTTTTTCTCTGTAGCTGATTAAGGGGTGTGAGATCTGGGTTTTACTCTGCAAATCAGCTTTACTAATTTTATTTGCTTACTAGAACCCATCAGATTGGTTTGGCCTAGGGATCTGAAAGCTATCTTGTGGGAAACTGCATTCTCTGCCCCACATGAGCTCACTTGTAAGGCACCTGCTGTCCAAAAAGGTAGCTGGGGACTCTCTGGGTGAGGTGGGCAGTGGTGGACCGTCTGAGCTGGCCAGCCACTGGGACAAGTAGTGCTGTCTGCCTGCTTCTGTTGGCAAAGAAAATAGCTGGGACTCAAAATCAGACCCAGCCCAGCCAGAAGACAGTGCTAGCTTCACTTTTCTGTCACAGCTGCACCTCCATCCCCAAGATAAAGCTTCTGGGGAAAATGAACCCGAATTCCCGGGTGAAGAATTGTTCAGATCACGTTTAATATTCAAGGTCAAGTTCCTACCATTTATTATTTATTGAGCTCTGTGAGCTTGCTCAGCAGCGCACAATACATAAAGACACAGACTCTATCATAATGGATTTGCAATCTAAATTTCACAGTGTAAGATAGATATTGGTACATATTATACCTGGTGGCTAGGTCACCGTCCGGTCTCAGAACAATGCAGAGATTTTTTTAAAAGCTTCTTCCATTAGTAGTCCATTAGAGTGGCATAAACTTTTAAAATTTGAACAATTAATCCCCCTAAAAATATTCAGATGGATACATTGAATATTTTAAATACATTTAGTACATGTGAAAAAGTGCTGACCTGACAGAACTCTGTATCTATGTCCTCCTAGCCACAGAACAGTAACAGCAGGGAGTCTAAAGAAATGGTTTCACGTTTTCTGTAGCAGTGCAATCAGTTTAAAACCATTGCCACGCACCATTCCCAGCCCTTGCTGCAGTATGGTGTCAGAGCCAGAGCAAGTGGTCAGGATAAGAGGTTGGTGCCACCAGTATGGGGCAAGTAGGCTCTCTGTGAGGCCAGCTTTGCACATACCTCACGGGCATGTGTTTCCAGAAGAAATCTGTGATGTTGCAGGTTAATCACTGCTTTTATGAGGGGACTCCAAAGGTAACACCCCCCAGCCCCTGTAAATCTGACCATGTCCATGGAAAGCAATGGAAGTATGCCAACAGGGGATGCTGAAGGGAGCTGTGCTGGTGGCTCTTTTGGTAGGATGAGGAAGCTCAGTTTAGCAAAGCAGCTGCCATCAGTTAGTGCAGGAAGCCATGAATGACAAAAAAAGTCCTGGAGAGCTGAATTGCAGCCCTCACAGGAGAAACCTGCCATGAGACTTCCTTGAAGAGTAAAAAGAAGCAACCCAGGTGGGTGTGGAAAAGAAATAATCATCTGCAAAACGAAAAAAACAGGGAGAGAATGTTTTTGAAATTGCAGTAAATCGGTAATACCACCAGATGTGGTTTATCTGTACAGGAAGCAATCAGAATAGCCCCTGTCGCCATGCAAGGGACTCTTCCTAATGCTATGCAGTGCATGTGCAGCCTCAGGGAGATCCCTCACTTATCCTTTCACAGGATGGCAGACGCGAATGCTTTATTGTACTGATATTTCTCTGAGTAAATAGACTGTTATTTGATTTTGGGTTCCAAGAGCAAGCTTTTGATTTCCTCTTTTGCCATTAGTGCCTGTTAGAGCTGCGTGCTTGCAAGGGGTGTGTTTCTGCACTTACTTCTGTGCAAGTCTGCGTCTGAGGGACAGGTATGTGCCTCTGTGCTAGTGAAGCTGTGCTTTGTTTTCCCTTTTTCATCCCCTACAGTGCCCTGAAGATTGCCCGTGGAAGCCGTTCCTACTAAGTCACAACCCAAATCACAGTGGGGAAACTTGGCATTTTCTAATCTGCACTTTGCACTTTTTGAAAAGCAGGTTTCTTCTTAATTTCCCCCCAGTCCTTCTGCCTGCAGAGCTCCCTCTGTGCTGTTTCAGGAAGCCAGCGCAATTAGGGACATTGCTGGTAAGCTCACAGAATAGATGCATGGGGCCTGGGGACAAAATAATAGCTGAAGGTGTCACTTCTACTGTACGAGAATCTTGGACATAATTTCTCAGTGCTGGATTTTTTCCAAGAAGTTAGCTTCCTAATGACTTTATAGTGGAACATGGAGTATACCCTTCGTACTTACTCTGAGTTGAGGTATGGGTTTGGTAGGAGCTATGTTTTCCTTTTCACTCAGCGCCATGTTCTGTTCTCCATGCTGAGCACTGCTCAGCTGTACTATTGGTCCCTGGCAAAGGCAGAGAGGTTTCAGTGAGGCTTGAGTTTATGGTTAAAAACAAGTCTCTCAGAGGCTTTCATAAATATGAGTGACATTTGGGGAATCCTCTGCGTGTCCTTTGGGATACTGCCAGGACATGACATGGAAATTTGGAACTCTTCTACTAAAACTAGGGGAGAGCTGGTTACTTTAACACAGCAATAGACGCAGGCATAATCTTAATACATAAGATAAATAGGCAAACACACTGAAACTCAGCTCTGCATTCGGTGGTATTTCTGTTCGAAGCTACATGCCCTCAGCTCATCTTCTCAGCTATATACTGCATGAGAGAAAGACTTTCTATTCTCTAGGGGTTTCTGTGTGTTTGAAGGGTTTTTTGTGTAGAGAGCAACTCTGTGAAGATATTTCCCACATCACTAGCAGTGGGAGCTACCACAACTGCTAAGGAACATCTTAGCAGCAGTATCGTTCCCTTGACAACAAAACACTACAGCGAGAATTTACTACAATTAAGCTGCTCCAGTAGAAGAAACTTGAAACATTTAAGGAAGAGACGAGAAAGCAGAACACAATTTTGCCTTTTGTGCCTCCCCCACTGCCTGAAAATGTTTTGCCAATTTTTCTGAAGATATATCCATCACCAGCCCTGCGGATCTGCTGAATACTTTGTGGGCTTAAAAAAAAAAAGACCTCATGATT